>LPNX010136783.1:120798-139380 GCA_001517045.1 Pseudotsuga menziesii
GACAAAGTGTAAGTATGTCCTAGGTGTGAACTGTGGAAATTTCCCATGATCATTTGTATCATGGTTGGCATACTTGAGCCGGTCTATTTTCCCTGTCATTGTCCTGACCAACTGCACACCCAGTGGCAGCGAAGGGGTGCATAATGTAAAATTCTTCATCCGCCGAGGGAGCTGAACTCCTGTTCGAACTGGAGGAAGATACCATGGATGCTGCGGTGCAATATTCTCATCTTCTTCAAACATGACCTCTGCTGAGCCGGACGGATTCATCTGGGGATCCTCCGGTGCTTTCCTTGATTGCTGGTGTCTATCTTCGTTCTGCTTCGAACAAACTTTAGGTTTAAATTTTTTCCTGGTAGAGCGTGTCTGCATTGGCTGGGTCGATGCTAGGGGAGTCTCTTCACGGGTTGCAGACGTAGGGGGGTGGCTGAAAAGGTGCAGCAGGCCCTCCTGTTCAAATTCTCTCACTAACTTCTGGAGCTCACTATCAGCTGACATGGATGCAATTGTGAAACTCCAGAAATTGCAAAATGCAACCGTCGTGGGTGTGGGTGTCTTCTTATAGAATCTATCCATGAAATCTGTCATAACTATGGATTGATGGCACCAAATCTGACAGAGATCTTGTCCAAATGGCGGCATATTTTTCAAGATCGCATTAATACAAGCGGTTAATATAGAGAACATACTGGCGCCGCCAAATTTGATTTCTTCTAACGGTCATTTTTTAAGTTCCGACAGACCTTTCCTTCTTCAGCACAAGTAGCAGCTGCAGTTGCGCCCTAATAAGGACATTCAACACCTCTGGACATCGTCTGCAACATGGAGTTGAGCTTCTACCCACAACAAAATGTCATCCATAGCTTCAATGATTCCTTTTATTTCAAGGAACTTCATTAGACATAAGTCCTGATACTTCTGGAGAAGTTGGGTCTCTTTGCTTACCATTTCCTCATCCCAATAATCTCCACTGGTAGCATACTTAGGCTGGTCTTCTGATCCAATGTTGACTATCCACGTCTTCAGGGGCTGAGTCACTTCAGGGGCTTCGACTGCTGGTCCGTGTATGTCGCAGTGTCCTTCTGACTCAGGAATATCAATATTGCGCGGATCAACATCCTCGTTAATTGCAAGGTTATAACATTCTACTGCATTGGCTTTCTGTGCCTTCCAATCAGGTTGGTATTCTGCTATTTCTTGAGCATCAAATACTTTAGTATGGATCATCCTAACAGCTACGTCCAAAGCAGGAGAAATCTCATTAATAGAGAATGTTAGCATAAAATTATCAACAAGACAATCCCAACTTACAGTACTGTGGCGAAGCTCGACCTCCACATACCAGTTCTTTACGATATGTTCCAAGGTGTGCACAAACCTATGTACCCATTCTTCATGAGGTACATGCTTCCATGCCTCGTATTATTGCTCCAAATGTCCCTGAGGACTAGTCTTACCATTAAAACTGCTCTGTCCCTGTTTTGGGTCTGACAAGTCATCAAAAATAGGTAGGACTCTTACCTGTGAGCCAAGCCATCTGAGAGACTTGGTAATTCTGGCACATCGATGGCCATGTAGCTCATACAGTCTATTCTGCCAGTTTTCTAACCCATCATCTGAATTCGTCATGCATGAGCTGTCACACTGCCAATCCATGATACCTTCAGTAGTAGGATCAACATAATCTTCTTCCTTAGCTGTGATATTATAGATGTGGTCCAAAACATCCTGGTCTTCATCTCTTACTGGCTCTGTGTATCTCTCTCCTTGAGAAAGATCCAATGGGACTATGACTCTCAGTCCTTTCCCTTCGAAAGTCATCTGTCTCTTCTTAAGGTTAATGACTGATCATTGTCTAATGCCCACACAATACCTAGAATGCTGGATAGGGGTTGCTATCGTCAATGAGCTCAATAACTTTGAAGTTTTCTATAGTACAGACGCCATCAATATCTACTGGGACATTAGGGAATCATCCTAGGGGCACAATCTTCTGCTGATTGGCTAATCTCAACTGTATAGGGGACCAATCAAGGATAGGTTTTCCCATTTGTTCCCAGGTTTTCTTAGTTAAGACATTTACCTCTGATCCTAGGTCCAAGATAACATCAGTCATATCATACTCTCCTATCTGAGCATTCAATCTCATTTCCCTGCCAGTTCTCTTGACTCTATTAACAGCTTTTGCCTGACCAGGACTTTGCTGAGGTTCGTAGGAAGCAATAACTTTCTGCAACTCACTTAAAGCATTCTGATTTCTTAAGAGTTTCAGACAACTCTGTAAAAAGGAGGACAGTGTACTTACTTTGTCTGTCGAAGCTTCTTGCATCTACGACTACTGCTGATGTTGTTGCGCAGGTGCTACTAATGTGCTAGGAGCAGCAAAATCTCTCTTGGATTCCATGAATGTTTCTTTTTCTCTTTCAATATCAAATGCTGGGACTTTCGCTGGGGCCTTACAAACCCAAGCCTCGTCAGGCTGTTGCTCCTTATTCTGTACTTCCATCATAGCGCCACTCCGGGTAACAACATTAATGGCTGGGGCAGGTCTTTGCTCGACAGAAATCATCTGAATATTCTAAGTAGGGGCACTGTTTCTTTCTTGAATCTTAGCTATCAACTGTGGGCACTGCTCGATCACACGATCTACTGCTCGGCAATACCGACGTGTTGTAGTTGGGTTCCGATAGTCTCTCGCTAGATGCCCGGACTGGTTACAGTTGTAACACACAACCTGGCCTCTTCCTCTTCCGACCATACCACCTCAACCATGACCTCCAAAAGCACCTCAACTGATGCATCACCACGGTAACCATAGCCATCATTGCTCTGTCCCTCATTTTGTACCCGATAGGTGTCGTAGGTGCATTCTCTCATGAGTTCATAACTGCGACACTCGTCTTCATTATGTCCTATGGACTTACAGAATTTACAATAGGGGTTCTTAGGTACTTGCCCATTCCTCTGTAGCAGATAGCAGTCTTCAAGTCGATGCTGTCCTGCTGTTCTGCAGAGCTCACAATATAGGACTTGCGGGTTAAATGGGTTTGGCGCACCAGTATTCAGGTAATTTCTTACCACAGGACACTGTTCCTTAGCATGACCTTCTGTTCGACATTGTGTACACCAAACCTCTTTGCGACCGGTTTTTCCTTTCTTCATATCGCGAAGCTCTAGATCCATCGTTGCCAACTGCACTATGATTTGAGTGATACCAGAATTGTCTTCGACAGGAGCGGTTTCAAGCTTCATCGTGATTTCCAGAGCCTCCTGCTGGTCAGCAACCTTCTGTTGCATGAGTGGAGTTCTGATATGCGGTAGCAACGCTGCGATGAACCATTCCTTTTGCTGCACAGGTCCAATGGTGAAACTGACTTGGTCTAGCAGAACTTTGAATATTTGATCAAAGTCCCACACTGATTCGCCGTGCCTCTGCAGAATCTCTTTCAATTCAGTGATACACTGCGACTCTGATTTCGGATTCTTAAATTCCTTTATCAATGCTGCTTTTATATCCGCCAAGACATGGTTTTGAGTACTAGAAAACTTTATGAACTAGGTCAGGGCGCGGTCTTTGAAAGAAGTAACCAGCTGCGCTCTTTTTGTATTTTGATCCGTAATGGTCTTAGAAGTCCACACTGCTTCACATAAAAACCAGAACTATTTTGGATCCTCTGATCCAGTTCCTTTGAAAATAGGGAGCTTAATATCATCATGCATGTGGGCCATAGTGGATCCAGGGGGGGTTGGAGGGGGACTGGAAGTAGGCGGGGGGGAACTTACTGGGGTAGACTGACCTGTGACAGGAATACTCAAGCTAGGGTTACTTCCAGACTGCGATGGGTTCTCAGGGATAACAGGTCTGCGTTGCGGGGTTACCGGAGGGTTTCCAACAGAAGAGGTTTCTTCGGGTTCTAAATCTACGGGATTTACAGGGGAATACTCAGTATGCTGACCCTGGGAATAGGATCCAAAATCTCTCTTGTACCTTTTTCCACTTCGTAGCAAACCACTTTGCTCGTCGAAGGTATTTTCACTTGCAAACATAGGTTTGTTGATGTATATGTAACTTCGGAATGTATTCTTCTATGTATCTTATGTATTGTAACCCGATGTTCATCCCGGGATGTTTTTATTATGTATTTGAGTCATGTGGTCATGTCCCGATGTTCCAATCGGGAGGATTAATAATGTAAATAAGTCATATCAAGTCATTAGGTAAGTCCCCACAGTTTCGGGGCACTTGAGTTATTATACACTAATTAAGGTGTAGGCTCGAGTAGTAATATTAGGTCGAGCCTACATGTGAAAGTGTAATTCAAGTGAATGGATGAATATAAATAGAGAGTGAGAGTCTCTCTATTTATCACTTGTGAAATACATCACTTGCTCTCTCAAGTGTGGCGCACTATTGGAGAAGGAAATACTTTGGCTTGACAGAAGACAGAAGGCTACTGCTGTGTTGGGAGTACATCTTACTATTTTGGGTTTCACATCTTGTGGTGATACTATCTTAGAGGAAGTTGCAGAGTTTTCTCCATTTATGGTTTCCCTGATCAAAACTCTTTGTGTCTCTTGTCTCTTGTGATGTGCTTATGTTATTGCTGTGCTTGTTATTCTCTCAGTGAAAAGATCCTAACATAATGCTAGCTTAAATGTTGAAAAACTAACATGGTATCAGAGCTAAACTGAGAAGAAGACATTGTGCAGCTTCAGGAACTAGGGATTTCTATTTTTTGGATCTTCCTCCACAAATTTTCAGCAAAAGTATGCTAAGATGACTCTCCATTGAAGGGTGCATCTTTCTGTCGATGCGGAATTCAATTTCAAGCATTTTCAGTTTCGATGTGGAAATTAGGGATTTCTACAGAAGAGGAATTTTTGAGTGAGACCAGCATAGGATTTTTATCCTCATCAAAACCAAATTTTAGAGACCTGGATCAAGAAATTTGGTTGGGTGAAACTCCGGGAAAGTCAAACCCTAGTTTGACCCTGAGCTAGGAGAAACCCTAAATACTAAAACTGCTAAGTTTTGGTACAGTCGCTATATTATGAGATTGGAGAAGTATCAGAAGCGGAAAATTTTTGAGGCTGAATATGAAATCCTGATGAACACTGTGTCCAAAAATAAGCCTTAGATTCGCTATATTCTGGGAGATATGATCTCTCCAATTTAGGGCTCCAGCCTCTTCCAGAAATCATCCATAAACAGGAGATCTGGGGAGTTCTACAATATCTTGGGCTACAGAGGTCCAAATGGAATTCTTGAAGATTTTAAAAAAAGGGAACGGACTTTACTTTCTGTGGTCCGAATATCAGACTCAGAATATGAACCAATGACACGTGACATTCCGTACAACTTCACTATTTTGAACAGTCCTATAACAGGTCACCTTGAGAAAAGGATCATAAATCCCAAATGGTGAAACCAATTCTGATAAAACCTATGTTTTTGGATTAGGGACATTCTATTTTACCTCAGTGAGAAATTTCAGACATAGAGGATCAGTAATTTCAGAGATATCACAGAAACAGTGACAGGAATTTCTGTAGAAGAACTCAGAAAATTAGGGCTTCCTATTCCGGGAGCTTCCCTCCACTGTTTTCAGAAAAGGAGTACATTGGACAGCTCCATTTGAAGAGATCTATCTATTTATCCAATCAGATCTAAAAGATTCAAAGTTTTGAAAATTAGGGTTTCTATGACAAACCCTAGATCAGCGAATTCCAGGACAAGGATGAACACCTCAAATCGGTAAGATCTAATCCTTTGCTATTTCCATTTGAGGTTCTCATTTCAATATGATATATCACATCAGATTGGTGAAAAGCTTGGGTAATTTGACAACTTCCAATCCTGGAAGTATATGATCCCTCTGAAGAAAATGGATTGGACACCTACATGATTATGGAGGTTCCAGTTTCAGAGGGAGATGAGGCTAGAAGCACTTCACAAAAAGAAATTGGTCAAGGCCAAGAAGAGCATGGTTGATTCAGTCACAGATCAACTTGTACCACAAGTGTCTTCCTTAAAGACACTAAAGATGTTTGATTCCTTAACCAAGCTATTTGAAGGGAAGAATAGAAATTAGAACATGACGTTAAGAAACTAGTTGAAGAATGTGAAGATCCAGAATGCAAAGACCATGCAGTCATAAGAGTCTCTCAAATCAAGAACAACTTGAAGCAGAAGTGAAGAATTCAGAAGTGGTGATGGCCACCTTGAATGGCCTCCCAGGATCATGGAATTCATTCATTCAAGGAATGTGTTCCAGAAGGAAGTGATTAATTTCAGCAAACTTCAAGAAGAAGAAGAAGCTTGACTCATAAGAAGAGAAGAGAAGATGGGAGCAATTGAAGATCAAGCTCTCACCATCCAAAGAATATTCCTCAAGTGATGAGGAATATGAAGAACTCAACTCTTGAAGAACCTCTTATCCACCTTAGCATTTGCATAAGAAACGATGCTATCATGAATGAAGAATTCGATGAAGCTGAAGGCTCAAGAAGGAGTATACCCTCGAAACAAATAAAGATAAGTATTCAATTGTCATTTCATGATATTGTTTTGTTATGCATTTATTTATATTCAATTGATGTATTATGCATGATAGGATGTTTGCATTAATGACAATATACTACTAATATGCATGTGATGGGTAAGTAGCTCATGGTGCTATACAAATTCTCCATTGCTACTTATCTAGAATGAAACCTCTTTGCTGATGTTTGTGTTAGAAATTGTTACTAAGGCTAGGGTAACAAGCCAACACAATCTCAAGAGAAAAAACTCAAGTCAAACTAGGTTTTAGGGTATTGTTTATGTGTTTTTGGTTGTAAACTTCAAGAACATGCAGGGAATACATTCAGTAGAAAAGAAACAACTAAATCATACACATATACTGATAAAGATGCCCAAACATATCACAAAAATCCAACAAAGATACTATGTTGTGGTTCATACATCAAAAGATAAGCATTACCAGAAAAAGACATTAACTAGCAATGAAATTACCATTCAAGAAAGCAAAACATGCTCAACAACAAAGCCAACATAGACAATATGAAGGGGAAAGAGTCATATATATCATAGTTTCATCAGTAAATGCATATGAGAGTTACAGTACCAGTTCTCTGAACAAGTCTGATAGTACAAGCAGCTAGCAGACCTCCTGATGCTCCCAAAATCCATAACCCTAACAATGTCTTACTAACTCATTTAAATAAGAAATTTCTCCCAAAATCAGTTAGGTTTCACCTCCTAACCACCTCCATCGAGTCACTAAGTAGGTAAAGTAAAAAGTTACTTTTACAAAATTACATGATTGCTAAAAAATAGCAAATGCTTAACAAAAAGTGTTTATAAAAAATAACCACTAACTAAAAAATAGTTTCATATCTTCTTAGCTGCCTCAACAAGAAGAGATATTCCATCTAGGCTTCGAATCCTTTTCTTAGCTCTTTTGTCCTTTTTCTCCATGTCAATTAACCTTTTCTGCAAGTCTTCATTTTCCTGTTGCAAATGATCAACAATCTTCTCCAGCTTTGCATAGTACCTGTCAGCAACCCTTTTCCTGCTAAGGACTTCTTTGGATACCTCTGCTAGTTCTTGGAAATGACCTTTAACCTCCAACAATTATTCTACAAGCCCTTTATTAACTTTGAATAATCCCTCATTGGTTTCTTGCAGGTGCTTCATGTGTCTCCTGTATCTCTGAATACTTTCCTGTACATTCTCTTCATCAAAATTTGGGATCTCTGATATATTGTCATACTGCATTAAAAGATCTGAAAAATCAACATGAACACCTAAATATCCTGCTTGCTTGAGAATAGCTAGATCCTCTTCATCCAATTCATGATATTTAAGAGTATCTGCCTTTGCTTTATCCTCTTCCTGCTGCTTGGTAAGTTTATCTTTAATTTCAGCACTTATTTCAAATAGTTCAGACCTAGGCTGTTCAATTTCTCCTACTAACTGTGATCTTTTTGTCTCTACAGGTTGGGAAGAGGAGGAAGGCTTGACAGTTCTCTTTCCCTTATCAGTCTTCCTTTTTTTAACCATTTCTGTTTTTTCACTAGAGGAAGAACTAATCACCACAGCTTCCTGTCTGGACTCTAGTTTGGGGTTAAGTAGCTTTTTCATGTTCCATCTCAGCTTGTTAGTAGGTCTAGTTTTCGGTCTTCTGTATGCAGCTACATTTATCTTTTTCTTCCTCTTAGATTTTGCTGATTTTACCCTTGAGGTAGGAAAGTCTCCATATGCTTCTGTACTTGGCTCTGTCACAACAATCTGTTGTTCATCCTCCAATAAATAACCTTCATCTTCAGATAATATGGTAAGAGGGCTCCTTTGTTTAGTTTGTAATTCCTCTTCAGGAGTAGCAGCTCTCTCTTTATCAATAGTCCTATCTTGTTCAGAATGTGTTACTAGTGGTAATTTCAGATAAGGCTGCACTTCTTCACCTGCAAACAATGAGTACTTGTTTCTCATGGAATCTGAAGCCACTTTGAGCTGACTGTCATCCTTTACTTGTTCTGCTACCTGCTCTGTCACCTTCTTGGCTTTAAACTCATCTTTACTTGTAGATTTGACTGAGTGACCCAAATTTTTGATCATTACCTTCCCCTTATCAGTCTGCCTTTTAAGCTGCTGATCTTCTTTTTGAGGATGAACATCTGACCAAAACAAAAAGAAATCCCAAGTCCTTCCCTCATGCTGCAGCACTGTGGTGATAATCAGTTTGATGAGGCCATGGTGAAAAAGTGACTGGGAGGTGTGATCATCCTGCTGCTTTATCTTGCTTGACATCTTCTGCAGGCTTTTTAAGAAAAAGAAGGGCAAGTTCATTTTAGAAACTCCTACTATGTGCTGCAGGAACCTGAAGTGGTATTTAAAGACAAATGAATATCTGCCTTCACATGTCACATAACTTTGAAGTATCCTTATGGGATCAATCCACTCCTTCCTGAAATTTTGAATGAGGATACCCTTGCTCCAGTCAGGAGTCACATTAGGCAATAAATATCTTTGAGGTTCAAACTCAAAGGGCAATTTTTTAAACCAGTGTTCCCCTTCATTGCTGATCTCAGTAGCTTCTGCTATTAACTCCACATTTAGCTTGAATTTCAAAGCATCCATCATGATCATATCTTCTTTAAGTCCCTTGGCAAACTTGCAGGACACCTGAGCATTGAAACCATCAATCTTCTTGAAAAACTTCAACCAACCTGCCTGCTGAAACAGTTCTGCACAGTCAGGAAGCTTCTGAACCCAGGTTAGGTCTGTGGGCTCAGCCCTGTTGACCTTTCCACTTTTTCCCATATTCTCCTTTCAGCAGATAGAAACAATCTGGCTTGAGGTTTCAGAAATGTTTTAAAACTGGTTTGCTGTTATTTGAACTCCTTTTCAATCTGCTATGTACCCTTGTACAGGCCTGTAATGTCAATTTTCCCTTGTCTCAACCATAGAATTAGGTTTTTGGATAGACACGCTGTGAGACCGGATCAAACATACATGAAAACTGTCATAAGAACAATATGGCTCTGCTTAAACTTCAAACTGCACCATCAGGCATAATGCCGAACTGTTTTAGAATATCAGTCACTCAAATTCCTCATTTTAGGGTTTAGGAAAAAAAAGTATGATGTGTCTTCAAACATAAACTCCATCCTTATTACAAACTGGTTTGAAACATTCAAAATAGCACTGCAATGTCCAGAATATTCAATGCCATGGAAAACTGTCAGTAAATATGGCTGTTTTATATCAATGTTTCACTTAAATCTCTGCATCAAAACAGCATCAAAACAGCTTCAATTCTCAAATCCTAAATCTTCCACTGCTTCAGATTTGCAACATAACATCACCCATAGACTCATTAGACCAAGTAGAGACTGACAGCATGAAAGGAGAGAACAAAAACACCAGTGTTTGCAAGATATAACAGTCAATATGTCCTCCAGTCATTTGAACATTGTTTTCCAAGCGAGTGATTTCACAAGTCATGACAATTCCAACAGTTTTTCAAACCACTCGAATAAATCACAAAACACCTTCTGTGTGAAACATGAGCATAACCAGCCAATCTATAAATCTTTTGCATGCTGTTTCCTGTAATTTTTGGTTTATAGTCGCATTAGGTCAGAGACAAACTTCATTCAATTAGCTCATTACAATCACCATGCATCATCACCAGAGTTTCGAATGTATGGGAGAACAAATTATATACTATCTTTGTTCAAACAGTCACTAAAATTTCACAGGCTGCATGCTTTAAGTTCAAAGCCTCTTTGCTTCTCTGTTCCTGCAAATTCCTTACAATAGCTTCTGATAACTATTTCTGTGGTGAAGAAGTTATTTTATGTCTCATTCTGTCATCTTAACCAGGCAATTTCTCCAGATAATCGCGCAGCAAGAAAAACCCAAATTTTTGAGTTATAAGGGTTTTGAAGCAAAGAACCTACCAATTTTTAACTGTCGTGGCTTAAAGCTCTGTTTTAAGGTAGCAATGGTCTCTCCTCAGGTATACAAGAGTCTCCAGATCATCTTCTTAACCGCAAATGAGAGAATTAAGATGCCCTAATTTTCAGCTGACATTAAAAATGTTGTCTTCTCTTCACAGGAACACGATCCACTTCTTTAGCGTTTTGACTCTTCTCCACGAACTCTCCTCTCCTATAATAATGCATGTAGAATGAGCAACTTGACATTTTTAGCCGATATTTGCTGATCTTGTCCAACTGATTCCACGTTTTTAGCAATGATGAACTTGCTTTGGCTGCGTGACTGATAACTGCTAAAATACGTGTCTAAACTGCAGTCACACATGTTAAAACACCTTGCAAAATACAATCAATCACTTCCAGATGAAAACCATGATGAAAATCTGCAAAAATATAGGAAAAACAAAGGGCCGCGATATTCTTGTAGTGCGCCCTTTGTTAAATTTTCCACCAGCGCTACAAGAATAATTGCTAAGCCAAATTTTCACAGTTTTGCAACTTTTTGCCAAATCTGTCGAAGGTTTTGAAAGCTGCTAGGTTTAGAAAATAGGTTTAACTAGTCTCTCAACACATTAATGAATCAACCTTTGAACATAAGACCTTCTTTACCCCTTTTAAAACATAAAAAGACCATCAAAAATCAAATAAAATCTAAAAAGATTGTGTTCAAAACCTATTCAATCACCAATAGAGTTTCTAAGGAGACCAAAACTGAAAATTAAAACCAAAAATTTAACTGAGGTAGATTGAAAAACAAACCAAAACTGGAGAAAATAAACCAAAAATTGAAGGAAAAATTTACTGACTCAACATCTGGCTCCAGCTGCGGGATGAAGTCCTCCCTGCGAGGCTTCAAGAACCTGTAGACCAGTGTCTTCTGTCCTTTATTCGCCTATCTGAAAACTTCCATTGGGCTATGGAGTCTTTATTCAACCTCACTCACACCGGTATGTATAATGAAGAGTGAAAATGATCTCATAAACTGTAGAAATGTTTGAGGAATCGCCCATTGACAGGGCTAAGCAATTCCTCACCTTCCAAGGATTGCAAGATGAATGTATTATTTTCCAAAACTTTAGCTATCAGAAAGGGGCCAAACCACAGATTATCAAATTTTCCATGCTTACCTTTCTGTTCCTTTCTTGCATCCCATCTTAACACTAACTCACCTTCTGAAAATGTATGCTCTTTAATCTTTCTGTCAAACCTGTGTTTTACCTTAGCTCTGTACAGCTGAGCTTCTTTGTCCACTTTCTCTCTATGCTGTTGCAGCTCTATCATCTCAAAAATCCTCCTTTGCATGTCATCAGGCTCCTCTTGAGAGCTTTGGAGGAATTTCATCACCGGAATTCCTAACTGAACAGGGAACACTGCCTCTGTGCCATATACTAACTGAAAACGTGAAGTACCAATGGCCTGTTTTACTGTAATTCTGTCTGCTCACAATGTATATTTCAGCATTGAATCCCAAGATATTTTGTTATGTTTCAGTAATTTCTTAATGCTTTGAATGACATTCTTGTTGGATGATTCAGCTTGGCCATTTCCCTGAGGGTAATAGGGAGTTGAATGTTTCAAAACAATGCCATTTTTTTCACAGAAAGCCACCATTTCTTTAGATTTGAATGCTTTGGCATTATCAGTTATTAATCTGTGTGGACAACCAAATCTGCTCAAGATATTGTCTTCAATGAACTCTATAATCACCTTATCTGTAGCATTCCTTGTAGGAATGGCTTCCACCCACTTTGTAAAGAAATCTGTAGCAGTTAAAATCCAATGATGCTGTCCAGAAGATGCTGGATTGATCTCTCCAATAAAATCCAGACCCCATTGCTGAAAAGGGGCATCGACTGCAATAGGCTTTAATGGCAAAGGCACTAATTTCTGTTTACCTGCAAATTTCTGACAGGGTATGCAAGCTCTCACCTGCTGGTAAACATCTGAGAAGAGGGAGGGCCAATAGTATCCAGCTCTCAAGATCTTATAAGATGTGGTTTTCCAATATTTATGCCCTCCACAAGCTCCTTCATGAGATTCTGAAATTACTTCCCCTATCTCAGCTTGATCCAAGCACCTTAATAATATACCTCCGGGGTCTTTCCAAAACAATTGATCCTCCAGCAAACAATATTTAGTATCTTTCAGTTTCAGAGACCTAGCAGCCTTCCTATCTAAGTGATCAGGGCATTGCAAAAATAATAGGAAATAAACAATATCAGCATACCAGTCTGAAGATGAATAAGAGTCCATGATCTTTTCTTTTTCAAGTGCTGCTTGCTCTTCTTCATGAGTACTATCTTCAGCCTTGATATGCAGACCTAATGCTTGACAATTTGAGTCAGCCAGCAGTTTGGCCAATCCTTGTCCTTTGAACAGCTTTGTAGGTCTGATTTCCACCTCATATTCCATAATCTTAGCAATCCACTTTCCCCTCTTTCCTTCACTGTCTGGCTGGGTCAGAACATCTTTCACTGCTGCATTTGGAACAAATGAAATCACCTTTGAATGAAGAATATAAATTCTGAAAAATTTCAGAGCTTTCACCAGAGCATAGGCTTGTTTTTCAAGAATGCTGTACTTCAATTGAGAATCCCTTAGAGTCTTACTGAAAAAGGCAATGGGCTGCTCTAGTCCTTCCTTGTTTTTCTGAAGTAGGACAGCTGCAATTGTATCTGCTGAAGCAAAAGAAAAAGTAAGGAACTCCTTGGTAAAATCAGGACTTACCAACACAGGTGCTTCAGTCAGAGCCACCTTTATTTTTTCAAAAGCTGCTTTTGCTTCAACAGTCCATTTAACCTCTTGGTCCTTCTTTAACATTGCTGTGATTTGTTTGATGGTCTCAGCAAAATTAGGAATAAACCACCGCAGAAAATTTATCTTGCCAATAAATGATTGCACATCCTTTTTTCTCCTGGGCAAACCGATCTTTAGTATTTCTTTGACTCTCTCAGGGTCAATTCTAATGCCATCAGCAGACACCAAATGACCCAACAGTCTGCCCACTTGCACAACAAAATGAGATTTCTTTGGGTTTAAAGACAGTCCAAATTTTCTGCATTTCTGAAAAGTTTGCCTCAAATGTTTTAAGTGCTCATCATCAAACTGTGAGAACACAGTAATGTCATCTAAATAAATGACAACAAATTTATCTTTCTCACCTACAAATGCAATGTCCATTGCCCTCTGAAAGGTTGCTCCAGCATTCATCAGACCGAAGGGCATCTTGTCATACATGAAGGTTCCCCAAGGGGTGGTAAATGATGTCTTTTCTCTGTCATCAGGGTGCATGGCAACCTGATTGTACCCTAAAAATCCATCCACCATGGAAATCCTCTGTGCCCCCACAACCTGCTGTAAGACCTGTTCAATCTTTGGCAAAGGATAATTGTCTTTTAATGAAGACCTGTTAAGATTCCTGAAATCAACACACAATCTAATCTCCCCATTCTTTTTTCTGGCAGGTACAAGATTTGCAACCCAGGAAGAGTACCTGAGAGGCACTATTATCTTAGCATCCAGTAACTTTTTTAACTCTTTTTCAATCACAGGGAATAAGGCTGGATTTATCCTTCTCAATTTCTGTCGGAAAGGCTTGACATTGGGTTTCAAGGGAACCTTATGCTGAATAATTGCTGTGTCATAGGTTTTTAATTCTTCATAGGACCATGCAAATACATCCACATATTCTTTCAAAAGCTTAATATATCTGCTCCTTTGTTCAGCTGACAGAGATTTATAAATTTTTACCATTCTTGGGTTTTCTGCAGTACCAATATTGCAGTCCACTACATTGTCTTCTGAGGATTGAACCACTGGCTTTGAAGGGGTGTCATCCTTGGTAAAAATTCTTTCTAAAGGCACTAAACCTTTATGGATAAAATTACTCTTCAATTCAATGATCTTGTGACCTGCAATCTTACCTTCCGGAAACTCATTTTCAGCAGACTCACTTTCAGCAGACTCACTTTCTTGTTCTTCTCCTTCATCCTGATCAATTTGAGCATTAGAAAACTCATCTGTAAGCTCAAGAAATTTCTTGATTTCATTATCATCTTCGAAAACCCTCCAGTGTTTCACATTGTCAGGGACACATGGTCTGTACCTTACCTCTATAGGATACCTTAACTGAGTAGTTTTAGGAATTTTGAAGTATGAGGCAGCCAAAGCTAAAGAGTCTCCAGTCTCATTGTGATTTCTTGGAATATGAGTGATATTAAATGCTATGAAATAATTGTCAAGCATATCCCATACCTCATTCCTGTAGACCTTCAACAAATCCTTCTTTACTTGATAGTTGTTCTTCACCTATCGAAAAACCAACTCGGAGTCGCCATATGCAGTGATTTGCTGAATGCCTAAGTATTTAGCAGCTTTCAGTCCTAATATCAGAGCTTCATACTCAGCAGTGTTGTTAGTGGTAACAAATTCCATCTTATACATAAGTTTGATTGTTTCACCTCCAGGAGAAATGAGCAAAACTCCAGCTCCAGCACCCTCTTTGCAAGAGGATCCATCAAAATACAATTCCCACAGCTGATCTTCTTCTTCTCTACAATGTTTCACTGGTTTTTCTTTTTCAACTTGTAAAAGGCCAACAGAATCATCTTTATCACTAAAATTCAACATACAAGTCCCTAAATCTTTGTCAACAGAGTACAATGGATGATTAGTGGGGTTTTTATCATCTGTGACAATGTAGGCAAACTGTAGTTCTCTGTAAAGTCTTCTATTTTCTCCACCAAAAACAGGAATGGTGGCATATGAGAGATCCATCTGTAAGGTTCCTCCTACCTTCTTTTCCCAGGATCTTGAAAGAAGCATACCAAACTTGGGTGTGATATCAGCTACAACAACATCCATTATGACACTCTTCATAGGCAGCTGAGTAAGGTTAAGAACCATGTCTTTAATTACCCCTAGACACTTGACATCTCGGGAGTCAAAGGCATATAAGTCATGGTAAGGTTTGGTGATACTGAGGCCAAGGGCTTCCATCACAGCTTTGGGCATTAAGTTATGGGATGCTCCGGAGTCTAATAGGCAATTGTGGATCATCTGGTCATGGATAGTTAAGGTAACATAGAAGGGAGGAGAAGCACCAGCTTCATTTTCTGTTTTCTCAGCTAGGACAGAACCAATAAATATTTTTGGGCTTTCTTCTTGCAAATTGACAGTATCTGAAATAGGCTGACCACTGGCAGCAGGCTGACTACTAGCAGAATTCATAACTTTTAAGACTGTTTGTTTATAAGATGGATTCTTTATAAGTTCAGTCAATGGGAAAGAAATTTTCAATTTCCCTAATTCAGTTTCCAAATTGAAATTCTGAGCTAACCTGTTTACCTCTTCAATTTCAGCATTTTTCTTGGACTTTTCTGCATGCTGCTTCTTCTCTATGACAGGACCAGTAACTTGTTTATCAGGAACATTTGCAGCTGGAACATTTGCAGCAGGTACAGCAGCTTTCTTCTTGGGATCTTGGACTACTTGTTTCAGACCAGATCTGAGATTAATGGTCTTTTTAATTCCATTCTGATTAGCAGCAGCATTTACAGCAGTTTTTTCAAACTCTAAATCATCTTCAACTTTATACAAATCAGCATCATAAAATTCAGAATTCAAAAAATCTTCTTCTGTTACAAAACTTGTGGATAAACCATCTCCAAAGTGATTCATGTCTTGGTCAGTTTCAGTCTCCTCAAAGAGGAGCTGTTCATCAACCTCCTCTTCATCAGCTACATTATTTTGAAAAGGTGGGGGCACTCTCTGCTCTTCATTCTCTCTCCTTTCCTGCTGAATGTCATTATTTCTTCGCTCCCTTGGCATGAATCTAGGAGCAAACTGCCTCCTGAATTGATTTTGATTATTTGGATTCCTCTGAGCCCCTGGAGCAGGCTTGGCAGAATTATTTTCCAATTCTAGTTTGTTCAGCTTGGCAGTGAGAACCTTCACAATTTTATCCATTTCATCTATTTTGGCTTCAGCAGATTGAGGTGCAGCACTTGTTGAAACAGCCTCCTTCTTCCCTTTTCTTTCATATAACTGCTGAGGTGTTTCTTTTTTAAGTTTATTTGAAGCCAGTAAGTTTGACTCCACCTGCAATGTTGCATCTTGCATGTTCAGCAAAGAGACAGCTCTTCTTTCTCTGAGTAATAATGAAAATTCATGGTCAAATGCATTTGCATAAGTCAGTTTGGCTGATGTTTCAGTAGGTTTGATCTCTACTGGAATCCTACTATACATCTTATTAAATATTTTTGAGAAATCAGCCACAGTCTCATCTTTCTTTCTTCTGAGTGCACCAAATTCAGTGATATAATAAGTGTGGTCCTTGGTGTCTCCCCACTGCCTCAGGAAAAGGTCACGGAGTTCTTCAATGATTGTAATGGAGTTGGCAGGCAACTCCCTGAACCACTTTCTCACATCCCCATCTAAACTTTGCACAAATAATCTCATCCATACATCTTTAATTTCAATGTTCTGATTGTCTGCATAACTCAGGAAGGCCTCCCAATGTTCTTCTGCAGTTGTTTCACCTTGTCCATTGAATCGGGGCATATATTTCTGATAATCATGAGTAGGCAAGGCATGTAAAGGCTGGGGTAATGCTAGTGGTGCATACCTAGCAGCTATCATTCTGTCCATCATATCCATGGGTGGATTTTGGGCTGCCATTGTGGACTGAGGTTTATTTTGAGGTTTTGAAGAGGAAGAAACTTGACTGGTACTTGCTTGGAATGGATTTTTTCCTATTTTCAGCTAAAAGAGTGGGATTTTTCCAGGAGAAGTAGTCTTAGCTTTCAAAAAAGTTTTTGGATTGGTAAAAACTTGAAAAGTATTTTCAGGAATGATAGGTTTTAACCAAGGTGAGTTTTCAGCTGGGTCTAATGAATCACCCAACTGGTGAGGATCACAAGAAGCTGGAAAAGACTGGGACCTTCTGAGCTTTCTTGCTGTTTTTATAATCTTTTCAGGGTCTGCCACACCCCGTAGCAAGGGAGATGTAGGTCTGATCCTGGTTCCAATACTTCTAGAAGCCAGTGTGTCCAAACTTGGTGAAAATAGCCTTTAAAGATGGTGGTTCGAGTCCACCTCTCAAACCAGGAAAAATGATAAGTATCCCAGGGAAGATTTGCTTCAGCTTCGTCCCCGGCCATGGCGCCAAAGATGTTTGTGTCAGAAACTGTTACTAAGGCTAGGGTAACAAGCCAACACAATCTCAAGAGAAAAAACTCAAGTCAAACTAGGTTTTAGGGTATTGTTTATGTGTTTTTGGTTGTAAGCTTCAAGAACATGCAGGGAATACATTCAACAGAAAAGCAACAACTAAATCATACACATATACTGATAAAGATGCCCAAACATATCACAAAAATCCAACAAAGATACTATGCTGTGGTTCATACATCAAAAGATAAGCATTACCAGAAAAAGACATTAACTAGCAATGAAATTACCATTCAAGAAAGAAAAACATGCTCAACAACAAAGCCAACATAGACAAGATGAAGGGGAAAGAGTCATATATATCATAGTTTCATCAGTAAATGCATATGAGAGTTACAGTACCAGTTCTCTGAACAAGTCTGATAGTACAAGCAGCTAGCAGACCTCCTGATGCTCCCAAAATCCAGAACCCTAACAATGTCTTGCTAACTCATTTAAATAAGAAAGTTCTCCCAAAATCAGTTAGGTTTCACCTCCTAACTACCTCCATCGAGTCACTAAGTAGGTAAAGTAAAAAGTTACTTTTACAAAATTACATGATTGCTAAAAAATAGCAAATGCTTAACAAAAAGTGTTTATCAAAAATAACCACTAACTAAAAAACAGTTTCATATCTTCTTAGATGCCTCAACAAGAAGAGATATTCCATCTAGGCTTCGAATCCTTTTCTTAGCTCTTTTGTCCTTTTTCTCCATGTCAATTAACCTTTTCTGCAAGTCTTCATTTTCCTGTTGCAAATGATCAACAGTCTTCTCCAGCTTTGCACAGTACCTGTCAGCAACCCTTTTCCTGCTAAGGACTTCTTTGGATACCTCTGCTAGTTCTTGGAAATGACCTTTAACCTCC
>LPNX010136783.1:143543-165959 GCA_001517045.1 Pseudotsuga menziesii
TTCCAGTATAAATATTCCTTATGAAATGTTTCTAACCATACGATTGCATTTGACTTGTAGGAAAGATCGTATACATAATCACCTACAAGCAAAGAAGAATGAAGACTTGTTCCGAAGAGCAAGTGACGACATTTCAAAATGAAGAATAATATGATGAATGCAGTGACATCATTGATGCAGAACCTTCTAGACAAGAAGAAGTAACTAAGAAGAAATGGAAGACCAGTTCAAGAAGAATGATGTCAGGGCACAGTATCGAGACCTGAAGAGAAGTTCATAGTTCCATCATGCAGTAGATGGAAACATCATGGGATACAATGCAAGATTCGTAGTGTTGGGACGCGCACCCTAATGACCCTTAAGATGGATAACTCTGCGAGTGTGACTCAAAATAGTCTTAGGGGTGTCGGGGTTAAGTTAAAACTCCTTTGTTGTAATAAACCCTTGGTTGAAATCCAGGGTTTAGGGTTTTAGGTGCCCATGGTTTAAGACCATGGTTTTGTAAAAATGCGCAGTATAAATAAGCACTTGTGTAAAGAAGATAGGTTAGGTTTTAAGATGAAAGAAAGATTAAGGTGAAGCTAAGGTTGATTTTTTAAGGAAAGGTTAAGTCCCAGCTGTGTGCATGGACGACCTCTGCAGCTGTGTGCACAGAGGATTGTGTAAAGAAGATTGAGGAAAGACCTGCAGCTGTGTGCGCAGGGGCCTGCTGCTATGTGCGCGGCTTTTAAGGATTGAAGGGATCTGCAACTGAGTGCGCAGATCAAACTGTGGCTTTGTAGCAAGTTGAATAGAACATAGTTTTGTGGACGTAGCCCCTACACTGGGGGTGAACCACGTTATATCCGGTGTTGTGGTTTCTTGTGCTGTTTCTGTTTCTGTTTCTTTTATGCATTAATAACTGTATATATCTGATAAGTTAGATCGCTGCTAACATTTAGCTTCGTTGTGAATTCCCTGTAGTGGGTTGAGCAAGTCACGACTGTTTATTTATCTGTGAAGTTGTATGTGAATGAATGGTAAAAGCTTTATAATTATTGTTTAATAAGGTTATTAAAAGGCTAAGGTACATTAATCCCCCTCTTTGCTTGCAGAAACCTGATTCTGCGGCAACCCCCATAGTTGTTTCGGGTGAGACTGCAACCTGTGCGCATGTTGTTGCCGAAAGGGCCAACACTGTGGGTCTTTGTTGGTGCGACATTAAAGGATTAAACTCGGGTCTGCCCTATTACCCAACAAATTGGTTCCGTTGCTAGTTGAACTCAGTACCTCCTCAAGAGGGGTTTACATTGTACCTCAGGGGCTATGTTCTGGAGGCCCTCTGTGAAGGAAATCGGTGATTGGTTTGCTGAGACTTGTCTGAAATTCGTGCAGCAAGAGAATACGAATCCGTGTCGAAGCGCAAGTGACTTTTTACAAAGTTATGTTTTTTGTGATGCTTATGAAATTTTCTTTGGTAGTTTTCACATAGAGTTGCACCAGTGGTTGTCTAGGTTAACAGAGAGAAGGACGAACTTTCAAGCTCGACGGATTCCTGTGTGGACCCCCGCAAGGTGGTAAGTTTTTGAATTTATTTAGCTTAAGGATTAAAATACTATTGGCCGAAAAGGGTACATTGCTGTTTGAATCGGACTATTAGTTTCGTCATACTAACATATGTTTGCAAGTAACACTCCCTTCGACGAGCAAAGTGGGTTGCTGCGAAACGGAAAAAGGTATAAGAGATATTTTGACCCCTCTTCCTTAGGTCAGGCTACTGCGTCCACCCCTGTAAACCCTGAAGAGTCAAATTTCGAAGAAAACCCTTCATTTCGAAACTCTCCGGTCACCCCGCAACGCCGCTCCGCTACCCCTGAAAGTCCATCGCCATCTGAGGGTCAACCAGGACCGAGTATTCTGGCCACAGGCCAGTCTGCCCCCCACCCCCCAGAAACTCCTTGGCCCACCTCGTTGATGACATTAAACTCCCCATATGTAAAGGCACGGGATCAGAGGACCCCGAATAGTTCTGGTTTCTTTGCGAAGCAGTATGGAACGCGAAGAAAATTACAGATTCGGATGTGCGAGCCGTGCAGCTCATTACTTCCTTTCAGGACCGGGCTCTGACATGGTTCATAAAATTTTCGAGCACTCAGAGCTCTACTTTAGGCGAGATCAAGGTGGCCATACTCAAAGAATTTAAGAAGCCTAAATCGGAGTCGCAGAGCATCACTGAACTCAAGGAGATTCAACAGCGGCACGACGAATCAGTGTGGGACTTTGATCAGAGATTCAAAGTTCTACTAGACCAAGTCAGCTTTACCATTAGTCCTGCGCAGCACAAGGAATGGTTTATTGCAGCATTGTTACCACATATCAGAAATCCACTCATGCAACAGAAGGTTGCTGACCAGCAAGAGGCTCTGGAAATCGCAATGAAACTAGAGACTGCCCCTGTCAGAGATGACTCTGGTATTGCTCAAATCCAAGCGCAGCTAGCTGCGATGGCCTTAGAACTTCGCGAGATGAAAAAGGGAAAACCTGATCGTCAAGAGGTTTGGTGTACGCAATGTCGAACCGAAGGTCACGAGAAGGAATGGTGCCCTCTGGTAAACAAGTACTTGCAGACCGGTGCGCCGAAACCCTTCCCACCACAAGTTCTCTATTGTGAGCTCTGCAGAATGACAGGTCAGCACCGACCTGAGAACTGTTACCTGCTGCAAAGGTATGGGCAGGGACCTAAGAACTCCTACTGTAATTTTTGCAAATCTGTAGGTCATAATGAGGATGAGTGCCGTACCTATGATGCTTACCGGGTGCACACTGAAGGCCCAAGTAATGATAGTTATGGTTACCAGGGGGGTGCCTCGGGACGAGGTACTTCTGGAGGCCGTGGTGGCATGGCCGGGCAAGGCCGAAGCCAATTCGTGTGTTACAATTGTAACCAAGATGGGCATTTGGCTCGTGACTGTCGGAACCCCACTACGATGTGTCGGTATTGCCGCGCAGTAGATCATGTGATTGAGCAGTGCCCCCAGTTGACAGCCAAGATTCAGGCACCGTAGACTACCCCTACTCAGAACCTCCAGATGATTTCTGTGGAGCCCCGCCCTGCTGCGACCATCAATGTCGTTACAAGAAGTGGAGTTACGACACACATCCAAGATACGCCAAACCGACCTGCCGAAGCTCTAGTTCGTAAGGCCCCTGAGAAAATCCCTGCATTTGATATCATCAGAGAGAAAGAGACATTCATGGAGGCCAAGAAAGATTTTGCTGGGTCGCCACCCCACGACGCGTCGCTGGATAAAGTAAGTATACTATCTACCTTTTTGCAAAGTTGCCTCAAACTTTTAAGAAATCAAGCTGCTCTGAATGAGCTGCAGAACATCATCGCTTCCTACGAATCTCTGCAAAGCTGTGGTCGAGACAAAACTGTTCATCGAGTCAGCAGGACTGGCAGGGAAATGCGATTGAATGCTCAGATAGGGGCATATGATATGACCGATGTTATTCTGGAATTAAGGTCCAATGTAAATGTTTTAACCAAACAAACCTGGGAACAAATGGGGAAACCTACCCTTGCCTGGTCCCCTATACAGTTGAGGCTAGCCAACCAACAAAAGATTGTACCTTTCGGAAGATTCCTGGATCTCCAAATAGATATTGACGGAGTCAGCACCTTCGCGGATTTTGAAGTAATTGAGATCATTGATGACAACAACCCTTACCCGGCCCTGTTAGGAATTGAATGGGCAATGGCAAATGCCGCAGTCATCAACCTAAAGAAGAGACAGATGGTCTTCGAAGGGAAAGACTTCAGGGTCATCCTGCCCCTGGATCCTTCACAAGGGGAATGGTACACCGAGCCACTACGCCATGAGGATCAAGCTGATGTAGAACCCATCTCTACTATCACGGCATAGGAAGAAGGTTATGAGGATCCTCCAGCCGCAGGGTGGGAGTCTGGTAGCTCCTATATTACGGACTCTGAAGATGAATTAGAAAGCTGGAAACACTGATTATTTGAGCACCATAGGGGCAGAAATGTCTGCCTTACCAAGTCTCTCAGATGGGTCGACTCACAACCCAGAACTATACCTGTGTATGATGGTTCGACAGATCCTGAACTGTTTATTGCACAATTCTTGGATCAGATACCTGACCTACAGAAAAGGGAGGCCCTGGAGTTAGCATTCAGAGCCACAGTAGTCAGATGGTGGACGAGCCATAAGAAACAGATCCCTACCTAGAAAGCATGTCAGAAGCTCCTTCCCCTGAGGTTCTCAGACCAGTTGGAAAAGGTGCGAAGCAAGTTTGATGGGAAAACTTTCCCCCAGGACCATTTAAGCAAATGCTACGAGGCATGGAGGTATGTACCTCAGGATGAGTGGGTACATAGATTTGTGCACACGCTGGGACCACTAGTGAAGAACTGGTACGCGGAGGCTGAACTTCGCCAAGATACTGTAAGTTGGGACTGTCTTGTTCATAGCTTTATCAATACTTTCTCTACTAATGATGTCTGTCCAGCCCTCGATGCAGCTATCAGGATCATCCATACTAAGGTATTTAACAAACAAGAAGTGACAGAGAATCGCCCTGATTGGGCCACACAAGAAGCCCTCGCAGTCAAATGTTATAACTTCACAGTCGACGAGGAGGAGGACCCGCGCCGTCTTGATATCCCTGAGTCAGAAGGATACTGCGACGTGCATGGACCGGAAGTCGAAGTTCCCGAAGTGATGCAGCCCTTGAAGACGCGTACAGTTAACATTGGATCCGAGGCATAGCCTAAGTTTGCTACCATTGGCGACTATTGGGATGACGAGATGGTAAGCAAGGTAACTCAACTTCTCCACGAATACCAAGATCTTTTTTCGACAAATTTCTCTGAAATGAAAGGTATCTTGGGAGATATCGGAGTAATGAAGATCCCCCTGAAGCCTGATGCGAAGCCTATGAAGCAATGCCCTTATAGATTGAATCCAAAATACAAGGAAAAGGTTATGCTAGAGTTGGATAAGATGCTTGCTGCAGGAATAATCGAACCTGTTGAAGAATCTGAGTGGGTCAGCCCTATGGTCGTCCAGGAGAAGAAGACTAAGGGTGAAATCTGAATCTGTGTCGATCTAAGGAAACTCAATGATGCCTGTCTGCACGACCCTTTTCCCACTCCCTTTACAGATGAAGTGCTCGACAATGTCGGAGGTCAAGAAGTATACTCCTTTACCGATGGGTTTTCGGGCTACCATCAGATCTGAATTGCTCCAGAGGACCGACACAAGACCACCTTTGCTACCGAAATGGGATCCTTCCAGTATACTGTCATGCCCTTCAGGTTGAAGAATGCACCTGCCATATTTTCTCGAGTAGTCATCTCCGCATTTAAGGAATACATACATAAATTATTAGAAGTTTACTTTGATGACTGGACTATTTTTGGGCTAGTAAAAGACCATATAACTAGTTTGAGACTTATGTTGGACAAATGCAGACAGCACCAAATCTCCTTGAACTTAAAAAAGTGCATTTTCTGTGCACCCTTTGGCATTCTACTTGGTCATGTGGTATGTAAACAGGGATTGATGATGGACTCTGCGAAGATCGCTATTATTGTGAACCTGCCACCTCCGAAGTCCGTCAAACAACTCCGCACAACGCTGGGTCACACCGGTTACTACAGGAAATTCATCCAAGGATATGCAAGATTACCGCCCCAATGGAAAGGCAGCTAAAGAAGGATATTAAGTTCGAATGGAAACCAGAATGCCAAGCAAGCCTCGACATTCTGAAAGAAAAAATGGTCACTGCCCCTATCCTAGTATTCCCTGACTGGAACAAGGAGTTTCATGTGCATGTTGATGCATCCTCTATTTCTTTAGGTACTGTGCTCGCTCAGCTAGGCGCAGGTAATATCGATCACCCTATCTCTTTTTCCAGCAGAAAGTTATCTACAGCAGAGAAAAATTATACTACGACAGAACGTGAAGGTCTTGCTATGGTATATGCATTACAAAAATTTCGTCATTATCTTCTAGGATCTCATTTTAAGATGTTTACTGACCACTCTGCTTTGAAGTACTTGGTTAACAAACCCGTGCTAGGTGGAAGAATATGCAGATGGTTAATTCTATTTCAAGAATATGATTTTGAGATCATTGTTAAGCCTGGAAAACTTAACCTAGGACCTGACCACTTATCGAGGCTCGAGTCAGGCGAAGAACCTACCAATATGGACGAAGGCCTCCTAGATGCACAATTATTTGCTATACAGATAGTTGATGAATATTTCCAGGATATTGCTCAGTATTTGTCTACAGGTATCCCCCCTCCAGAGATGACCACACAGCAGAAGAAGCAGTTGGTGGTTCGAGCTGCGGACTTCACTTTAATAGTAGGACAACTGTATAAAATGGGACCAGATGAGATACTGCGCAGATGTGTTTTGGAACACGAAAAACCCCTAATATTGGCTGAAGCACACTCTGGTGCAGCAGGAGGTCATTATGCAGGGAAAGCCACATCGCAGAAGATTTTGACAGCCGGCTTATGGTGGCCCACACTTCACAAAGATGCAAGAGAATATTGCCACAACTGCGACATCTGTCAGAGGACAGGTAAACCAACTAGGAGGGATGAAATGCCCCTAGCTCTGCAAGTAACATTGCAGGCCTTTGACAAATGGGCCATTGACTTTGTTGGTCCTATCAACCCCCCTGCGAAAAAGTCAGGAGCTAGATACATGATTACAGCAACTGATTATCTTACCCGTTGGGCCGAAGCTCAACCGGTCAAGACCTGTAGCACTGCTACTGCTGCGAAGTTAATCTTCGACAACATCTTATCCAGATTTGGGTGTCCCAAAGTTCTTATGAGTGATCAAGGGTCACATTTCCTGAACATGACTATTGAAGTATTGACTGAAGAATTTCAGGTGTATCATCAAAAGAGTACCGCATATCACCCACAAGGAAATGGGACTGTCGAAGCTTTTAACAAAATCCTTGAACATGCCTTGACAAAGGTTTGTAATGCTAATAGGAATGATTGGGATCTTCGAATTCCAGCGGTGCTATGGGCTTACAGAACTACTTGCAAAAATTTGACAGGCCATACACCCTTTCGACTAGTTTATGGGCAAGAAGCTGTCATGCCCATGGAATACATTGTTCCCAGCCTCCAGATATCTGCTTTCACCGAGATGGATGACCCAACCATAATCACAGAGAGACTGAAATAGATACTAGAACTTGAAGAGGATAGATTTGTCGCAGGCTTCCAACAACAGGTGCAGAAAGCTCGAGAAAAAGCGTGGCATGATAGACACATCAAGAAGAAACATTTTCAGCAGGGTGATCTTGTGCTCCTTTATGACAGCAAATTCATGAAATTCCCTGGAAAGTTTAAGACACATTGGAAAGGACCGTATGTAGTACAGAAAGTTACTGACGGGGGCGCAGTCCAGCTAGCTAATTTAAATGGTGAGATTTTTCCCTCTATGATAAATGGGAGCCGTTTAAAAAAGTACACGGACAGGCCAGGTACTCAGAATAGGAGGTAGCCCCAAGCAAATAAGCGAAGATGCTTGTAGCATTATGGATTATCGTAGTCTGTTTTGTCTACAGGATGCGAAGCTACAAGTTGGTCCTAGGTCGCAGGGTCAGACTGTGTCGAAGTCGAAGGTTGTCAAGGTGTGTCGCAGCCCAAAATGTGACGGATGGGACATACTACATTCGGCGGCGCTGGCACGAGAGCTGCTCTCATTACTGGTCATAATGAGATTTTGGGAAAATCTGGCGCTGTGTGGAGAAGATTTCTGAAACTTCTTCAGATTTGGCATCATTACTGCACCATGATGACAAATTCCACCTTGGGATTTTATAAGGAGCCATCTTGACCTGTGTTTTCTGTCTTAAGCACATCTGTGAGATATTCAGCCCGAACCATGTCGAACGACTGTAATGTTCAGGAGCTAGTACGAGAAGTAAGGGACAGAGGTCTGCAGCACCTTCTGAGTACTCCGCCAGTATAGCCCTACTTGGCTAAGTACATCGACAGGCAGGAGTTTGCTCTAAATTTGCAAAGACGGCCAGGAGTTTTCTCTAACATAGAGCAACCAAGGGCATGCGGCCTCGCAGAAAGACTCTGGGGAATCCCGCCATGCAATCTTTCGGCGTAGCAGAACCATGGCAGCTATAATCCTTCTGCAGTGTGACATGCAATCCTAGGGGACCCCAAAGTTGTGGATGGTCAGGCATCGGCAATTGGAGTGAAGGATGGTGTTGCAGGTGGGCGCGACGGCTTTCATCAGCAAAATTTTTGCAAAGGATAGAAGTATGCAGCTGGCAGCAGCATGGAGAGCTTCCACAAGCAGTACACTATGCTTCATCAGTGGAATTCTGCCACCAGAGAAATTGAAGAGTGTCCCGGGACGGGCCACTGGTGAGTCTTAGGGGCCTGTTGGGACGCGCACCCTAATGACCCTTAAGATGGATAACTCCGTGAGTGTGGACTCAAAATAGTATTAGGGGTGTCGGGGTTAAGTTAAAACTCCTTTGTTGTAAAAACACCCTTGGTTGAAATCCAGGGTTTAGGGTTTTGGGTGCCCATGGTTTAAGACCATGGTTTTGTAAAAATGCGTAGTATAAATAAGCACTTGTGTAAAGAAGATAGGTTAGGTTTTAAGATGAAAGAAAGATTAAGGCGAAGCTAAGGTTGATTTTGTAAGGAAATGTTAAGTCCCAGCTGTGTGCGCAGAGGATTGTGTAAAGAAGATTGAGGAAAGACCTGTAGCTGTGTGCGCAGGGGCCTGCTGCTGTGTGCGCGGCTTTTAAGGATTGAAGGGATCTGCAGCTGAGTGCGCAGATCAAACTGTGGCTTTGTAGCAAGTTGAATAGAACACAGTTTTGTGGACATAGCCCCTACACTGGGGGTGAACCACGTTATATCCGGTGTTGTGGTTTCTTGTGCTGTTTCTGTTTCTGTTTCTTTTATGCATTAATAACTGTATATATCTAATAAGTTAGATCGCTGCTAACATTTAGCTTCGCTGTGAATTCCCTGTAGTGGGTTGAGCAAGTCACGACTGTTTATTTATCTGCGAAGTTGTATGTGAATGAATGGTAAAAGATTTATAATTATTGTTTAATAAGGTTATTAAAAGGCTAAGGTACAGTAATTCCCCCTCTTTGCTTGCAGAAACCTGATTCTGCGGCAACCCCTATAGCTGTTTCGGGTGAGACTGCAACCTGTGCGCAGGTTGTTGCCGAAAGGGCCAACACTGTGGGTCTTTGTTGGTGCGACATTAAAGGATTAAACCCGGGTCTGCCCTATTGCCCAACACGTAGCATGAGGCTTCTCATGAAAGGAAGGCCTAAACTACGAAGAGACATTTACAGCCAGTAAGAGTGAAACACATACATGATGAGATTGATGAAGATCTTAACCTTTGCTACAAGGTTGAAGATGCAAGTCTATACACTAGACGGTCACATAGAAGATTAGTAGCATAGGAAGCTACTTGTCACTTCGGTACAGAATGTTTCAGTGCATAGAGTATAGGAGACAGAGGGAGTATGATGCTCCGTTTCAGAGGAAGTGACTACAGAATATCTTGAGGTTCGACATGGTACAAAAGGATGGGAATATTACTGATGACTCTAGGCTTTACTGAGAGTAAAGTGGATTCCAACCTTTGCTTCAAGGTTGAAGACAGAAGACCAGTGATGCTCCTATTATGTGTCGATGCACTATTGTTCTAGGTATGAAGGTGTGGCAGAGTATAGATGGGATCTTCCTTGGACAAGGAAAGTATGCAGTAGAGATATTGAAGAGGTTTGGGATAATGGACTGCAAGGCTATGGCTACACCTATGGCATCGAACCTGAAGCTATTGAGTGATGCTTCATCAGAGTCGGTTGATGCTATGATGTAATGTCAGATGATTGGGTCCTTGATGTACCTGAGACTAGATATTTTCTTTGCTGTGAACACATTGAGACATGTTCACTTGATGGTTGCAAAGCATGTAGGGGTACAATTGATTATGGGCTCAAGTACGATGTGAATCAAAAGATTAACCTAGAGGGTTATGTTGATTCAGATTGGGCAGGAAGTGCCATCGACAGGAAGAGTACTTCAGGATGTTGCTTCAGTATGAGATCAGGTGTGATCTCTTGGTTTAGCAGGAAGCAATCCTGTGTGGCACTGAGTACAGCTGAAGCAGAGTATGTCGCAGCTTGTTCAGCTAGTTGTGAGGAAGTATGGCTATGAAAGCTACTGTCTGATATATTTGATCTCCAGTTGGATGCTACTTGTATACATTGTGACAACCAGAGTTGCGTGAAGTTGTTAGAGAATCCAGTGTTCCATGACAAGTCGAAGCATATCGAGATCAAGTATCACTATATCAGGGATATGGTGTAGAGAGGAGCAGTAAAGCTCCTGTATGTTGTGACGGAGGAACAGATAGATGATGTATTAACGAAGCCATTGGCTAAAGGATTAAGTTCCTCCCATGGCGGATGTGAGAGCTGGCCATTCTGTCGAGTAGGACAGATGTAAGGGCTACCGCCATTCTGACGAGCAGGGCAGATGTAAGGGCAGTGCCATTATGTTCATGGCTAAAGGATTTAGTTCCTTCCATGTCAGATGTGAGTGCCGGCCATTCTGTCGAGTAGGGCAGATGTAAGGGGTACCTCCATTCTGACGAGTAGGTCAGATGTAAGGGCAGTACCATTCTGTTCATGGCTAAAGGATTTAGTTCCTTCCATGTCAGATGTGAGTGCCGGCCATTCTATCGAGTAGGACAGATGTAAGGGCTACTGCCACTCTCTAGGAGAGTGGAGGCGCCTGGTCCATTACCAGGTAGCTCAGTCAGGGACTGGGGGCCATTCTGACGAGGGTGTAGGATTCAGTTCCTACCAGGTTAGATGTGAGTGCACAAATATTTCACCACTGTGGTAGGAGGGGCTCCGGCCTAGGTGAGAGTCTTCCATCACTGTTATAGGATGTGTTCTTGTCTGGATGGATGTGCCTTTCTGACGAGTAGGTTAGATGTAAGTGCTGAAATATCTCATCACTGTGATAGGATGTGTTCCTATCTGGATGGGAGTCTTCCATCAGTGTGGTTGGATGTGTTCCCCTGGATGGTTGTGCCTTTCTGACGAGTAGGTCAGATGTAAGTGTTGAGCCATTTCACAGATGATAGTAGGTGTGTCCTATCATGCTGGTGAATGTGAGTGCTGTGCCTTTCTGATGGGATTGTAGTTTACTACATGATCAGATGTGAGTGCTGGGCATGCCTTTCTGACGAGCAGGTCAGATGTAAGTGCTAGGCAAAGACCTACATGAGGGTAGGCCTACAACCAACATGAAAAAGGGATGGCTCTGTAGAACTTCCTATGACGAGATAGTACACACATGATGATGATCAGAGGTGATCCAGATCGAGTTATGATCCAGATCCAGTTATGATGACTCTGAGAGATCTAGATCGAGTGATGATCCAGATCCAACAGTGGTGATCCAGATCGAGTGATGATCCAGATCCAGTCTAGTGATGATGATCCAGATCCAGCGATGACGTTCTATGACGATCCAGATCGAGAGATGATCCAGATCCAGATGACTTGAAGATGAAGATGACTTGAATACGAAGATGACTTGAATACGAAGACGATCCAGTTGATGCAGAGAAGAAGACCAGTGCTGAAAATTGTGTCGAAAGAATACCTTCCTAGTTAAGAGGGAGTGTTGATGTATATGTAACTTCAGAATGTATTCTTCTATGTATCTTATGTATTGTAACCCGATGTTCATTCCGGGATGTTTTTATTATGTATTTGAGTCATGTGGTCATATCCCGATGTTCCAATCGGGAGGATTAATAATGTAAATAAGTCATATCAAGTCATTAGGTAAGTCCCCACAGTTTTGGGGCACTTGAGTTATTATACACTAATTAAGGTGTAGGCTCGAGTAGTAATATTAGGTCGAGCCTACGTGTGAAAGTGTAATTCAAGTGAACGGATGAATATAAATAGAGAGTGAGAGTCTCTCTATTTATCACTTGTGAAATACATCACTTGCTCTCTCAAGTGTGGCGCACTATTGGAGAAGGAAATACTTTGGCTTGACAGAAGACAGAAGGCTACTGCTGTGTTGGGAGTACATCTTACTATTTTGGGTTTCACATCTTGTGGTGATACTATCTTAGAGGAAGTTGCGGGGTTTTCTCCATTTATGGTTTCCCCGATCAAAACTCTTTGTGTCTCTTGTCTCTTGTGATGTGCTTATGTTATTGCTGTGCTTGTTATTCTCTCAGTGAAAAGATCCTAACATAATGCTAGCTTAAATGTTGAAAAACTAACAAGGTTAGTAATACTAAATCTAACAGTCTGATTCAATGAACAATATACCTTTTTCAGCTAATAGCATTTTAATTCTCAAACTAAATGAATTCAAAAACTTACCCCTTGGTCCTTTGAAAAACTACCGCTCGGCTTCACTAAAGGAAGTACTCGTGTCGAAAGAAAACTCCGTCACAAATGCTTCAAGGGTTCACGTTGTCTAGAAATCAACAACGCAGGATATCTCGTTGTTCACCCTTTTTAGTATATTAATTCTTACAGGGGTCCAATCAGGAAACTGACGTTCTTGGAAGTTTTTCCTTCTCTCTGCTAACCTGGATAACCACTGGTGCAACTCTATGTCGATACTACTAAAGAAAATTTCATAAACATCACAGAAAACATACCTTTGTAAAAATTCATTTGCACTACGACGCGGATCATTGTTCTCTTGCTCAGCAAATTTTAGATAAGTTTCATCAAGCCAATCACCGATTTCCTTCATAGAGGGTCTCTAGAACATAGCCCTTGAGGTACGGCGTAACCCCTCTTGGGAAGATACTGAGTTCAACCGGAAACGGAACCAATTTTTTGGGCTATAGGGCAGACCTGGGCTTTATACCATTAACTTCACACCAAAAAAAGACCCACAATGTTGGCCCTTTCGGCAACAACTTGCGAACAGGTTGCAGTCTCACCTGAAACAGCTATAGGGTGCCGCAGAATCAAGTTTCTGCAAGCAGAAGAGGGATATTACTGTACCTTAGCTTCTAACAATTATAATCATAAAATGCAGAGCTTTAATAGTTACTTATTTAGCTTCGTGGTTAGATAAACAAACAGTGCCTTGCTTAACCCTTTACTGGGAATTCCAGTGAAGTTAGTATTTAGCAGTGATCTTACTTATCAGATATATATTTATCAATGCATAAAAGAACATAACAACAACACAACAAAAACCACAACACACGATATAATGTGGTTCACCCCCAATTTAGGGGTTACGTCCATAGAACTGTGTTTTATTCAACTCTTTACAAAAACCACAGTTTTGATCTGCGCACTCAGCCGCAGATCCCTTCAAGTCCTTAAATCCATGCACAAAGCTGCAGGCCTCTGCGCACATAGCTGCAGATTTCCTTTATCACCCAAAACCCTCTGCGCACATAGCTGGGACTTAACCTTCTTACAAAACAAGCCTTAGCTTCGCATCAATTCATCTTACATCAAAAGCTTAACCCGACTTCTTTACAAAAGTGCTTATTTATAGTGCACTTATTACAAAACCATGGGCTTAAACCATGGGCACCCCGAACCCTAAACCCTGGACTTAAAACATGGGTTTATTACAAAACAGAGTACTCTGACTCAACCTCAACACCCCTAAGACTGTTTTGAGTCGTAACTCCACTTACAACTTCCACAAAAACTGCGGAGTTACCAAAATTAGGGACCGCTAAGGTGCGCACCCCAACACATGTAGACAAGGGCTTGGAGGAGTCCTTATGCAGGACAACCACGTGATATGTTATGAGTCGAGAAAGATGAAGGAGCATGAGAAGAACTATGCCACTTATGATCTAGAGCTTGCAACAATAGTACATGCCCTCAATATTTGGAGACATTACTTGATGGGTAGGATTTTTGAACTCAGAACAGACCATTGTGGTCTGAAGTATTTGTTTGATCAGCCTACTCTCAATGATAGACAAACCATATGGCTAGAGTTTTTATGTGAGTTTTGTTAGAATAATCAACCCATATTTAGCTACCTTAGACATTAATTAATCCAATTTTTGTCTTATTTGCCTACTTTCCATATTCCACCTTATGCAAGTTGTCCTCCACACATCCAAATTGGTCAAACTTGATAAATTTGAGTCATGGAGTGCTTGGGAAGCCACTTGGAATCAAATATACTTTATTCCTGGCCTTCCTAGAGCATGTCTACTTTTTCTTCTTTTTCTGCTTTATTGCCTGCTTTTTCTGAGTTTTAAGGCAATTGGGAAAGTTTGACTAGGTGAAGTTAACTTGTTTTTTGTCCTCATCATCCTCCACTCTTTTCTCCTAAGAAAAGAATGTATGAGTTGTCCTTTCATCATCTATTAGCTTTCCTAATTGATTTTTCCAATTCGTAAGCTCCTAGACAGATTTGGAAATTGCTTTATGCACCTATGGGGGATTTGCTTAGATTTAGTAAGCCTGCTTTTGACCAAATTCGAATGGCATCCATATTCATTTGGATATCTCATGTAATTATTTATTGTGGTAGCCTATGACTTCACAAGGTTGGCTATTGTACACTTATTCAATACAGATTAGTGTTATGCTCCTTATTCAGTCTCCTTTGTGTGTAATTTGCATGTGTAATTGGCAATTTTTGTGAGTGTAATTGTTCTAACACCTGGGTGAAATTTCCACATGGTATCAGAGCCTTTCTAGATTGATTTCTATCCTTCCAATTTTTTATTGCAGGTTCGACATCATTGACTGGGAGCATTCTGCTGATTGAAGGGACAATTTCTGAGCTATGGATCAATCTCAGAAGATCATCTTGACTCCATTTAACTTCTTTGAATGGAAAGCAGAGATGGAGATACTGTTGAGAGTGAAATGCATCTACAGAGTGACTATGGAAACATAAGTAGATCCCAATGCAGCTGTAGAGAAAATTAAATGGCACAATAGGAGGGATGAGGCCTATGGTCTCCTGTGTCTGAGCATATCCAGAGACCTCCTTTTCCATCTTGATGGATTGACATCACCAAATGAATTATGGGAGAAGCTTGTTGAGCTTTTTGGTAATATAGATGAGATGAGGCGACATCAAATTGAAAATGAATTGATCTCCCCGAGTCCCAATAGCTTTGAATCCCTGCAACTCTATTTTTCCAAGTTCAAAGCCCTTGTTTTGCAGCTAAAACAGTGTGGGATCGAAAAGAAGGAGGAGAAATTGGTTTTGGCCATACTCTCAAAGCTTGGACCTAACTATTCAGTGTTTTTCTCGACCTTACATGCCACAAAGTTGACAACTTGAGCCTGGAAAATTCCTAGCCTTGCAAATTTCATGGAATCTCTCACACAAGAATGAGATAAATTGGTGATGATGGGCACCATCAAACCTTCCAAAGACCAATATCTAGTTGTTGGAGATTCAAGGGTGGATTCAAAAGGAAAGAAGAAAGATAAGAAGCCACCCGAGCAAAAGAGAGACAAGAACAAGTCTCCAGAGGAGCCTCAAGGTTCCAAGAAGAACCCCCAGAAGAAGAAGAACAAAGGAGAAATGAGCAAGTGCGCATACTGCAGTAAGGGAAATCATCCTAAAATCTCCTGCATGAAGAAGCAAATTGACATGCTGACCCAACTCCTGGAGAAGAATGGCATCTCCCTTCCTGACAGCTCAAAGAAGAGGGAAGGAGGATCAAATTCAGAAGACAGAGAGAGAGTTCATGCATTGGTTGTTGGCACATCAAGCTCACCTAGTTTCATCATTGATTCTGGAGCTTCAAGACATATGGTTTCAACCAAGGAGGCATTCACCTCACTTGACATGTTGAAAGGTCCACCAATTGTACTAGGAGATGACTCTCTTAGTGAAATTTTGGGCAAAGGGAGGATTGATCTTGACCATGGTAAGTTCAACAATGTATTGTATGTTCTAGGTATTGCCTCTAACCTCTTATTAGTGTATCATATGACCCACATAGGATCGCCAAAGAAGTTCATATTCTCCCTTGATGAAGTTGAGATCACAGAGATCTCAAGTGGTAAAGTCATTGCAAAAGGAGTTGCAAATCACACTTCGAAGGTATACATGTTCTCACACTTCCTACCCTACTCAAATCCCTCTGCTCTTTTGATTCATGCTAATGAGACAAGCAAGATTTGGCATGAAGGATTTGGCCACCTTAATTACAAGTATCTTTCTGATCTTAGTGAAAAACAAATGGTCATAGGGTTACCTAATATTAAGTTTTCCAAAGGAGTCTGTCAAAGTTGTATCTTAGGAAAACACCCAGAGCATAAATTTGAGAAAGCTAGTCATGAGAGAACCTCTGCACCTCTTGAGTTGATCCATAGTGATGTTGCTGGCCCATTTCCTCATATGTCAATGAGTCAGGCCAAATATGCATTGACATTCATAGATGAATTTTCCAGGTATTGCTGGGTTTACTTCCTGAAACACAAGTCTGAAGTTTTTGGCCTCTTCAAAGTCTTTAAGGCTTTGGTTGAAAACCAGTATGGGAGGAAACTCAAGGTCCTCAGATCTGGAAATGGTGGTGATTATGTCAAGTCTATGTTCTTTCAATATTGTGTAGATGCAAGTATTTAGATGCAACATTCTATCCCTTACACACCACAACAAAATGGTGTTGCTAAGAGGAAGAATAGATCACTGAAAGAGATGGCAAACTGCATGATGGAGGCTAAGACTTTGCCACCAAATTTTTGGGACGAAGCTATAAAATATGCAGCCTATATCTAGAATAGGGTGCCTCATAAATATATTGATGGTATGACTCCTTTCGAAGCATGGAGTGTGCACAAGCTAGATGTGACCCATTTTAGGATTTTTAGCTCAAGGGCTTGGGCTAGAATTCCAACAAAAAAGAGGAAGGATTTGCAGCCCCAAAGCCAAGAGTGTCTATTTGTTGGGTACTATAAAGATTCAAAAGGGTAAAATCTGATCAATTTGAGCACAAACAAATCCTTCATTGAAAGGAGTGTTCAGTTCCAAGAAGAGCCTTTAGCAGCAGTGGAAGTTGGAGAATCCTCTTCACCACTAGAACCATTGAATGTAAGTGAAGAGATAGTTGAAGTTACTGATTCTGATATGTCTAATAATGATGATTTAATTGCATATCCTAATAATCCTACAAGACCAAAATGGGTAGCAAACACCATTCATGCAGCTGGAGAACTAGCTGGAAATCCTAATGATCCTAGGAGGACTAGATATTAGTTTGAGAGTGCTCTATGCATGAAAGACTTGTTGTTTGCAGAGAAATGCTATATGATGGTTGAATCAAACCCACAAACATATGAATATGTAGCACATGATCCAAGATGAAAAAAATCCATGAAAGAAGAGTTTAGTTCACTCCAGAAGAACAACACTTGGGAGATAGTTTATCTTCCCCCAGGGAGGAAGCTAGTTCAATGTGAGTGGGTTTACAAAACCAAATTTGATGCTGATGGTTCACATTTGAAATATAAGGCCATATTGGTAGCCAAGGGATACTCACAGGTACATGGCATAGAATACAATGAGACCTTTGCACCAGTGGCAAAGATGGACTCCATCAGGATAGCTTTAGCCATTGCAGCTTCGAAGCAGTGGGAGGTACATCACATGGATGTGAAGTGTGCTTTCCTGAATGGAGATCTTACTGAAGATATTTACATGTATCAGCTTCAAGGATTTACTACTAATCCATCTCTTGTGTGCAGGCTAAAGAAGTCATTGTATGGGCTTAAGCAAGCCCCCGGGACTTGGTATGCCAAGATTGATAGCTTTCTGCTATCACTGAATTTTGTTCGATGCAATTCAGATACAAATGTCTATTTGAAGATGATTCATGGTTCACTAATGATTATTGTCTTGTATGTTGATGACCTTCTCATTACAGGAAGCTCAAAGGATGAAATTGCCTCCTTGAAGGATGCAATGAACCATGCATTCTCAATGACTGATTTAGGCTTATTGAGCCAATTCTTGGGGCTTGAGATTGCTCAAAACAAACATGGAATCAAAGTACATCAGTCTAAGTATGCCTTGGATTTTCTGAACAAGTTCAACATGAAGGACTGCAAGCCAAGCAAGACTCCCTTCCTTTCAGGAGTTAAGCTTGAAGAAGCTGATTCTTCACCTATGGTAAACAATACATTTATAGGCAATTGATTGGGTGTTTTCTATACATTACACATAATCAACCTGATATTTATTATGCAGTAAGTGTGGCTTCAATATACATGGATCAGCCTCATGAGATCCATTGGAGAGCAGCCAAAAGGATCCTTAACTTTGTTCAGGGAACAAAGACTCATGGGATCTTCTACAAAGCTAAATCTGATCTTGATTTGATTGGGTTTACTGATAGTGATTGGGTAGGTGACAACACAGATCGAAATTAAACATCAAGATATGTGTTCATGCTTGCTGGAGGACCAATCAGCTGGTCAAGCAAGAAACAGAGTGCCATTGCACTCTCATCTACAGAAGCAGAGTACAGAGGAGTTGCAAATGCAGCAACTCAATGTTTATGGTTACAGGGGTTGCTTGGTGAGTGTGGCTTCGAATCAGAATACTCAACTACTATATATTGTGATAATCAGAGTACCATTTGAATTTGTAATGATCCATTTCAGAGACAGATAAAAAAACACATTGAGATCCATATGCACTACATCAGACAGCTTGTGCATGATGGCACCATTCACCTACTCTTTTGTTCATCTTCAGAACAAGTAGCAGATATATTCACCAAAGTTTTTGTGAGAAGAAATTCAGCAATATCAAATCACTACTGGGGATTTCTGATCATGCTGTGAAGCATGAGTGATGACAAGATTTTCAAATTTTGTTTTATTGTCCATGTTTAAGGGAGGATTTTTCCCACTGGGTTTTTGCCTCTTTCCTTGGCTAAATGGACATGTAGTATGTAAAGGGTGACTAAGCCTTGTTGCTAGGCCCTATAATTTTCTGATATTTTACTCATAATTCAGGCTTAAGGGGGGGTTTTAGAATAATCAACCCATCGTTAGCTACCTTAGACATTAATTAATCCAATTTTTGTCTTATTTGCCTAGTTTCCATATTCCACCTTATGCAAGTTGTCCTCCACACATCCAAAGTGGTCAAACTTGATAAATTTGAGTCATGGAGTGCTTGGGAAACCACTTGGAATCAAATTTGCTTTATTCCTGGCCTTCCTAGCGCATGTCTGCTTTTTCTTCTTTATTGCCTGCTTTTTCTGAGTTTTAAGGCAATTGGGAAAGTTTGACTAGGTGAAGTTACCTTGTTTTTTGTCTTCATCATCCTCCACTATTTTTCTCCTAAGAAAATCATGTATGATTTTTCCTTCCATAATCTATTATCTTGCCTAATTGATTTTTCCAATTCATGAGCTCCTAGACAGATTTGGAAACTGCTTTATGCACCTATGGGGGATTTGCTTAGATTTAGTAAGCCGACTTTTGACCAAATTCGAATGGCATCATTATGCATTCAAATATCTCATGTAATTATTTATTGTGGCAGCCTATGACTTCATAGGGTTGGCTATTGTACACTTATTCAATGTAGATTAGTGTTTTGCTCCATATTCAGTCTCCTTTGTGTGTAATTTGCATGTGTAATTGGCAATTTTTGTGAGTGTAATTGTTCTAACACCTGGGTTCAATTTCCACAAGTTCAATTTTGAAATAAAGCACATAAGGGGAAAAGAGAATAAGGTATATTATGCACTCAGCATAAAGGTACAAGAAATACATGTGGCATCTCTTAGTATTTGCCAATCAGATTTGAGGTAGCAGATTGTTAATTGTACTACCGGAGATGAATTGTAGGAGCTGGTAAAAGACAAATTGTAGCAGAAAAGTGTTGAGAAGAGATATGAGGGATATAAATTGGAATAATATGGGATTCTTACTTATAAAGGAAGAATTTATATTCCAAATGTAGCAGATTTGAGGAGAGTTGTTATGGATGAAATCCATCAAGCTCTGTATTCTGGTCACCCAGGATACCAGAAGACAATTTATACAACCAGAAAGCAATATTTTTGGCTAGGAATGAAAAAGGACATGGCTGAATACATTTCAAGGTGCATGAAATGTCAACAGGTAAAGGTTGAGCATCAACACCCAGCGGGTTTGTTGCAGCCTTTGCTAGTTCCAGAATGGAAATGGGAAGTTATTTCCATGGATTTTATTATAGGATTGTCGATGAATTGGAGACAACATGATTCCATCATGGTTTTGGTAGAAAAGTTGACTAAGGTAGCACATTTTATACCAGTTAAGTCTACACTTAAGACTGATGACATTGCAAAGATATTCATGAAGGAGATTTTCAAATTGCATGGATTTCCTAAGGCAATAGTCTTTGACCGAGATGTCAAGTTCACTTCCAATTTTTGGAAGGGGTTGTTTGTAGATTTCGGTACAAAGATAAACTTCATCATTGCATACCATCCTCAGACAGATGGGCAGACATAGAGAGTTAATAAGGTACTTGAAGATACACTTAGCATGTACGTGATGGACAAACCAAGCAAGTGGGAGGATTACTTACACTTGGTAGAGTTTGATTTTAAAAATGGATAGCAGGCATCCTTGGGGATGAGTCTGTATGAAGCTTTGTATGTAAGAATGTGTATAACACTAGTGACTTGGGATAATCCAGTGAACAGGGTTGTGCTTGGACCAGAATTGCTCAAGGAAATGGATAAAGAGGTTGTAAAGATCAGGAAGAATTTGAAAGCAGCACATGACAGACAAAAAAGCTATGCAGATAAGCATATGGTGAATAGGTGTTATAGCAGATTTCACCACACTAGGTGAATCACACATTGTATGGCCTTCCCCTGTCCCGCTGCAGACTCATTAGCCCCTATGGACCAATTGTTGTCTTTTGATGTATCATTGACCATCCCTAAAAACATTAGAAAAATGATATACGCGGCCTTTTCCCTAATAACCGCGTACATACGCGGATATTCCCTCTATAGTCACGTACATCGGGATGTGTGCATAATCCAAAATCCTTTGGAGCGTTCCTTGACTTGGATCTGATTCATATGACTCTTGGCCTTCCATATGCCTTGAGATCACACGGATTTGACCTTTCAGTATCCATTTGAAAAGCTATATAAGGAACCCATTGAGACATTGAAAGCATAAGAGAGAATTGAGAGTATCGAAACTATAGTCCATTGTTGCCAGAACTTATGCTTGAGTCTGCATCCCTTTGTCCCTTGGAGCACTGTTGTGTTCTTCCCAAGATTTGCTTTTGCTAGTAAGATTGCTATCGAAGTGATGGAGGATTGAGGTGGTGGAGGCCCAAGTGTGGGATTCAGTTTCTCCGGTTCGCAGACGTGCCGTCAGAGGTTGTCACTTGTAATCTCTGATTCATATTAAAAGAAATATATTTTCCTATCCAGTAATGTGTATTTGAATGAATATTGTATCCATTGGAATATGTCAAATGCTTATACATTATTGATTATATATGCTAGAATAGATCTAACACCATGAAATATAGTATGCTTGCATTGTTTACTTGTTGTTGAGGACGTGCTATAACAATTCAAGCTGAAGATTGGAAAGCTCAACGGGGATCTACTTCAACCGTCCGGAATAAGGTACGAGGTTCAATCCTTTAGTGTTAGATGTTTTTATTTCTATTGCATATTGGGAAAGATTGATTTCTGGAGTCTAGCTGTCTGTTGTGGTACCCCAAGCCATAGGAATTTCTCTTCGTAACAGAATTGGTGACTCTGCTGGGGAGTTCCTAGTAATTGTCCTTTGGGGGTTGATCTTTTGGCATTCAATGTATTTTAATTGCTCTCTCTCTCTTGTTTCTGTGTCAGGTATGGGGGCATGTATGCCTGGTAGAGCTTGATTGGTGTGAATTTAGTCTCAGCTTGTCTGTTTTCCTGGAATTTGTGCATCTTTTTCTTCCTGTAAGCGAGTTTGTTACTTACAGTCACGTATACACGCGGTTTCCCCTGGGATTTCCACGTATACACGCGGGTTCACTGCGCACAGTCATGTATACCCTGGTTTTTTACCTTTTTGTGGAAGATAGTGGATTGCTGGGTGAATGCTGTTAGTTGCTGAGTCTCCTTTGGCACTGCCTGAGTCTGTTAATACCTCTGTTTTTGACCAGAAATGTGTTTTTAGCCTAAATTTTTTCTTTTAGGAAAGTTCTTGTCATGGAATCTTTGATTTTTTGTTTGAGATTAGTGCATTAGAGTCCCTTTGCCTTAGTTCTTTGCTGGAATGCTGTTTATGTGTGCTTGCAGAGTCTGGGGTGGTTAGATTCATTCTTTTGCTTTTTGTATCTCTTTATTTTCAAAAA
>LPNX010136783.1:166337-178276 GCA_001517045.1 Pseudotsuga menziesii
GGCGTTCTCAGGAAGCTCCTCTCAAAAGGGAGTCAAGCGATAGGCAGTGTGAGCGGTTGTTGATTGGGATAACCCCTGGTCAAGAACTGTGTAGCACCGGTGATATAGCCAGGATTGTATTCGTATCTGGGGGCTCTTTCGGGAGTTTCGGGCTTTGTTACCCTGCCCATACGGTCAATCCCGCCTACGACTGTCTGCCTGAGCGTTGATTATATTGAGGTGACCTTAGTGACCTTACCTAGGATATCGAGGGGGTACGTGTAGAGGTTATTCTGCATGTGTCCCGGCTAGGTTGGGGTCGGAAAAAACAGTCGCTTTATGCGTTGAAGCTGAGGGCCACAATAATTGGTTTCGAACCTCCGCTTGTGGTGACAAGGGCCTCTCAAGCCTCTCCTAGGTGAGACATACCAGCCACATTCGGGAGCTCACTTATCCAGCCCTTGTTTTCTTGCTTTTGGCTTTATATTTTATAGTGATTGCTCTATGCACGCTATTTGGCCTAGGGTTGACGTAAATAGAGAGTCTTTGCTTTTTTGTTGAGTCATTGTGGAGTCGGGTGCGGTTCTGCGCCGTTCTCGTCGGTTAGCAGGACTTACGCCATCCACTTCTTCTCCTCCTTTGGGAGAGGGGCCTAGACGTTCCAGGCGGACTGTGTCACACATTGATTCACACACCATGGAGGATCATTCAGAGACTATTCCTGAGCCACCTCCTCCTATTCGTATTGACGATGGGGAATTTACTCCTACATACGATCCCTCACCTGACCTAGCTGAGATTGGTCCCGTTATTTCCTAGATAGGATCTTTGCATGATAGACCTGCTCACACTAGGCCAGATTCCCCATTGACCTGTTACCGATATGGATTGCCGAATGATGCCGAGACTCACTTTGACCCTCCTAGCACTAGCTATGGTAGTTATGTTACCACTGGTTTTCCTATGCACGATTTGACATTTCATGTTGAATCCGAATTTGACCCTAACACTATACCTGGGGGCATTTCCATGCCTTACCTTGCAGAGAGGTTTGGGAATACTAGTCACATTTCACCTTCCATCCCAGCGGTGGAAGCTACATCTTATATACCTTCTAGGTCTAGAGTTAGTGATCCCATAGTGATACCAGGTTCTAGATGAGTGACGATAGGCACTAGCACATATCTTCTTACAGAGATTCCTTTGTCCTCGCTTCCGAGTTCTTCAAATGCAAACCCTCCACCTTACTCTCGTGGTCCTTCGAGTTGTCACGTAGCTACGAGTCAGATCCGTACTGCGATTACTAGACCAGTTGTGTCTCAAGCCTACATACCACCTGTAGTTTCGGGAGGTTATGTTCATGTTTCTAGAGGTCAGGTTGCTACTTCCTTGACATATATCCCTACTTCCAGCATGTATATACCTACTTCCGGAATGTATGTACCTACCTATGGAGTGTCTCATGGGGCATCGTAGCCGATGACCTATGGACCCTACTATGGGGTGCAGTATGGACAGGTCTCTCAACCTTATGGAGGCGGGTATTCACAACCTGCTTACTCTCCCAACTATGGCTTTGTAGGTCCTACTAGTCAAGGTCCACCTCATTATGCGACTTCCACACCACCCTATACGGGTCATACAGGAGGAGGTCACTATGGCCAAGTTCATGGTGGTAATCAATCCTATATGAACCAGGGAGTGGTCCCTAGACCTCATCATGCTAAGCTCCCTTTCCTCGCGACACTCAATTTACCTGACTTATCGAGACTTACAAATGATCCTGTGGCTCATGACCCGGCTTGGCCGGCTATCCCTACCAAGCTTCCTTCGGACATACCTAAGTTCGAAGGAAAACTAGGAGAGGATCTGAGTGAACATGTTACGACATTCCACCTATGGTGCTCTTCCAATTCATTGCATCAGGACCCATATTTCTGATCATATTCAAGAGTGGCGTAGACGGAAGAGATTAATCAAAGCCTTTATACCGCCAGAATTCCTCCTTGAGTGGTTCCTCAAATATTTATTGCCATATATCGCGAAGGATGTTTCCACATCCGGAGTGCAGAATGAGGAACAAGCCATCTTTAGGACACAGGAACTAGACTTGATCTATGCTTAGTTTGGTTTGTTATATGAGATTATACCTAATGCCCCTTGTTCTAGTTTCGATCCCAAGGTCAAACCTGGACCACATGCCGATGGCATTGTGGGTAGTGCAAGTAAGAATCTGTAGGTTCGGTTGTGAAACAAGTTTCTCAATTGTCAATCAACCAATCTGCCTCGGGACAAGCTACGGCTTCGTCTCAACCCGCCCAAACGGCGAATGTACTTGCTGTGCAATCGTCTGACCAGAAAGGTAACCAACAACCTGGACGGAATTGAAAAAAGGGTAAAAACAATAATAAGAAGGGTGGGAATAAAAATGAGAATGCCAACAATAATGACAAGAACAATAAAAATGCTGGGGGGGACAAGCAGAATAAATGTAAGGTTAAGTTTCCTTGCAAGCTTTGTAAGGACAATCACCTCACTTACTTGTGCCCTAGGATGGATGAAGCTTCGAAGTTCATAGCACAGGGCCCAGTTGTGTTGACGAACCCTTTACCGCATAACCAAAATATGAACTCGAAGTCCCATGATCAATCTAGTGATGAAGATCCACCTGAAACTAGTGGTCGTGGGTGCATTAATATGGTCCGTGCCGCGAAAGTTGTGACGCGTGCGAAAGATTATTCTTCGTCACAACCCAACCCAGGTAAAGAACCTGATCCACTAGGAACCCCTTTGCGTATTGAGAAACCTGTGGATAAACTTGAGGCTGCACCTCGCATTCCTAAGGGGGTACTTAAGCGTTCGGGGCATAATCCAAATGCCCGAGCTGCCCAGAACTATTCGGTTGTTGAGGACTTGGGTCATACTCCTTGTGCGATGTCTGCATTGGAGGTGCTTCAGAGTTGTCCGTCGCAAAGGAAGGCTTTGCTTTCCGCTCTTGGTGTGAATGGTGATGATTCTTCCTCAGTGATCAAGTTTGAAACCGCAGGACATCAGCCTCGCTTGCCCTACTATGTGTCCCTTTTGGTGCATGTAGAATGTCTTAATATGATCATCAAGCATACTGTGATTGACGAGGGCGCTGCTGCTTCTGTGATGTCTTTGTCTTGTTGGAAGGGTCTTGGTTCTCCTGAGTTGTCAAAGTCTACAACCATGTTAACTGCTTTTGATGGGAGATTTTTTAGGCCGCATGGTATCCTTCCTTCTCTTAAAGTCCATTTGGGAGGGAATACCATTGCGATAGAGGTCGAGGTGGTTGATGCGCCCCTTGACTACAATCTCTTACTGGGAAGGAATTGGATGTATAGTATGCAAGCCATTGTGTCTTCCATATTTCGCATTGTATGCTTTCCTCATAATGGGAAGATTGTGACGATTGATCAGATGGAATTCAAGAATCCTCCTGTTAGTGCATCTTCGGAAGCTTCGGTTCCGAAATTCAAACATTCCCAGCCGGCAACTGGGAGTGTGGGCGTAGGTATGTATCCGTCCCTCATGGGAACCTTTAGTTGTCCTACACCCGCCCTCATGATAGGAGCTAGTTTCGATGGTGCTTCCACGTCTATGAGATTGGTGCCTTTTCGCACAAGTCATATGGGAGATCCTTGGATTCTTCCTTCACCGAGTCCTTTGAGTGAGGCCATTGAGACGAGTGTGTCGTTTCCTGCAGCCATGATAGCTTACCAAGATAATCTTCAATCTGCTGCAGAGCCTTGTTCTTCTTCTTCACGGACAGAGGAAGAAGACCCCTATGTGCTGCTGGCATGGGAAGTACAGTATTCTCATGCCCACGATTTCCTTGATACAGTTTTCCCTTCAGATGAAGCGATCATCGAGGCTATGTCGGGAGTTGAGCCACCATGGGAGGAACTTCATCATAGATCATATTTCCTTCCAGAGCTTGAACTTTTGGAGCATGAGGATTACAGGGAGATTCTTAGACAGAAAGTTGGTAGACCCATGATTCCATTAAGCTCTCCTGGTCAGATGGCTGATGGAAACATGGCAAACATATCGTCAACTATGTCTATCAACATTTCTCGCAACCCTGGTACAATTGAGAATGTGTACATTGGGGCGGATTGTTCCCAAGATGAGATTCATGAGTATACCGAGCTGTTCAAGGAATTCCACGATGTTTTTGCTCGGTCTTACGATGAGATGCCAGGGATTGACCCTTGAATTGTCGAACATGAAATTAAGACTTACCCCAACGCGAAGCCTGTTCGACAGCGTTTACGCGCGGTAAATCCTAGGAAAGCACCCGCCATAAAGGCAGAGATAGAGAAGCTATTGAAAGCTGGTTTCATCTATCCCGTTCCCTTGATGGAGTGGGTTTCAAATCCTGTTCTGGTGGATAAGAAGCAAGGAGCGATCCGTATATGCACTGATTTCTGTGATTTAAATCGTGCCTGTCCTAAGGATAACTTCCCCACACCGTTTATAGATCATATTTTGGATGGGTGTGCGGGTAGCGAGGTGTTCTCCTTTATGGACGGTTTTTCCGGATATAATCAGATTCAAATTAAACCTGAGGACCAACATAAGACCGCATTTATTTGTCCTTGGGGACCATTTGCGTATCGAAAAATGCCTTTCGGCCTTAAAAACGCCGGAGCTACCTTTCAGCGGGTGATGACTTTGATTTTCCACGATCTCAAGTCCATTATCAAAGTATTTTTGGATGACCTCGCTGCTCATTCTCGCATGAGGATGCGTCATTCTTATCACTTGAGATTGGTGTTCGAAACATGCCGGCACTATGCTGTTAGATTAAATCCTCATAAGTGCATCTTTTGCGTGAAGTCAGGTCGTCTGTTAGGATTTATCGTTTCGAAAGAGGGTATAAGAGTCGACCCCTTGAAGGTGGAGGCAATACTTCAGTTGTCTCCCCCGCAAAATATTTTTCATCTTCAGTGTTTGCAAGGCATGGCAAAATTCCTACGAATATTTGTTGTCAATTTCGCCAATTTAACTAGAGGTTTCATGCGTCTCCTGAAGAAGGATACTCCCTTTGAATGGGATGAGCGAGCCCAGGAGTCCTTCGATGCACTTAAGCGAGCTCTAGCATCGGCCCCGGTGATTAGTCCTCTGTATTATAGCCGTGATTTCTTATTATATGTGGCCGCGTCTTTAGAGATGATTGGGATGGTTTTGGTTCAGGAGGATGAGGAGCTCCAGGAGCATGTCATATACTATCTGAGCTGAAACCTTATTGACGCAGAGATTTGGTATTCTCATGTCGAGAAGCTTGCCTTAGCCATCGTACATGCGGTGCAGCGTTTGAGACATTATATTCTCTTTCACCAAACCTTGGTTGTTGCCCATGTCAATCCATTTCAGTTCGTCCTCACACGTAGGATGATTGGGGGAAAATATAATAAATGGATTGTCATTCTGCAAGAGTTTGATCTCGAGTTTGTTTCGGCAAAATCGAATAAATATTTAATCTTTGCAGAGCTCATATCAGATTTTCCAAGCGAGGTTGAGGAGTCGGTATGTGAAGATACGTTCGTTGATGAACACATTTTCTTGATCTCAATGGCTAACCCATGGTACGTTGATATCATAGTATATTTGCAAACGCAGAGGACCCCTACTCACCTCTCGCGAGATGAGCGACGTCGATTACGTCACGTTTCCAAGAAATACCTCATAGTAGACAATACTTTGTACCGCCGTGGAGTAGATTCCCTTTTACGACATTGTTTAACTCATGATGAGGCTGAGGGAGTGCTTAATGATTGCCACAGAGGGGTGTGTGGTGGTCATTTATCTGGGATTTCTACAACTCAAAATATTTTTAGAGCAGGAGATTTCTGGCCGTCGATCTTCAAGGATTGTATTGAAGCGGTCAAGAGGTGCCACCCTTGCCAGGTGTTTGCACGTAACATGCGCTCGAAGCCTGCCCCATTGCACCCTATTATCACCGCTGGTCCCTTCACCAAGTGGGGGCTAGATTTTATGGATTGCAACCCAGCTTCGGCTGGGGGGAACCATCATATCATAGTGGCTGTCGATTACTTCACGAAATGGGCTGAGGCAATGCCTACAATAAAATCCGACGGTGAGATAGCCGCTCACTTCATATTCAACCAAATCATCTCTAGGTTTGAGATTCCGAGAGAGCTTGTCACTGACCATGGCTCGCACTTTCAGAATCGTATGATGGAGGAGTTGGCATCCAAGTTAGGATATAAGCAAGAGCACTCCTCTTCTTACTATCCTCAAGTGAATAGATAGGTTGAAGCTATGAATAAATCACTTAATTCCATTCTCCAACGAACCATCGCACAAATCAAGACGAATTGGCATATTATGTTGTACCCTGCTTTGTGGGCATACCGAACCGTGGTAAAGACTGCCACTGGTTTTTCTCCATATCAGCTTGTTCATGGAGTGGAGTCAATATTGCCGGTTGAATGCGAGATTCCTTCGTTGAAGTTATTCGTAGAACTCTTACCAGACACTTCACCTTTGGAGGAGCGTTTGGTTCACCTTGAGCAACTCGATGAGCAGCGTAGAGATTCCTTGGTGACTCTAGAGGTTAATAAGCGTCGCGTGAAGGACCAATACGATAAGTCTATCCATCCGAGAGTGTTTAGTGAGGGAGACTTGGTCCTTTTGTGGGATCAATCAAAAGAACCCTTGGGGGCAGGGAAGTTCAATCTTATGTGGCGTGGTCCTTACGTGGTTAAGCGTGTATTAGAGAAGGGTGCCTACGAGTTAGTGAATTACGAAGGGAAAGTCTTGGCGGACCCTAGAAATGGGCTCTATCTTAAGAAATACTATGCATGATATTTAGCCAAGGCTATTTGTTGTATATTATTGTACAGCTTTTTTGCATAGTTAGGTCTTGTTTATCATGATCGGGTTTGTGATTAGTTTCCATTTCTTGTGGCAGATGTCAATGGAATCTTCCACCTACATAGGATTCGCGGATGGTGCAAGCCGTCACACTTAACACTCAGCCTCAGCTGCTTGGGTGACTTTTACTCCTATGGGTCATGTACTGTCTTCAGGAGGTGTATGTCTACGACCATCTTCCAACAATGTTGCTGAATATAGTGCCGTTATCGAGCTTCTATGGGATGCCATTTCACATGGTGTTCTCTCTCTTGAGGTACGTCTTTATTCAGAGTTAGTAGTGTCACAGCTAAATGGTTTGTACCATGTTAGAGATCCGATGTTATTGAGGAGATTCTTACATGTGAGATTGCTAGAATGGCAATTTGAGAACATAACATATATACACATTCCAAGAAATTTTAATCAAATTGCTGACTCATATGCTAACTATGTGTTAGATTGGAATTTGTTTCATTCATTATAAATTAATCATAAACACAATTTAACACATGTAAATAAATAAACCGATCACCATAAAACTTTTTTATATACATAAAAAATGTGGTAATACATAGTGTCATAATACAAAATTGGGGCTTTGAAAGCCACCATCATATACACGGTAGTACAAAATAGATACACTCCCAGGTGTCTAGTCTTGTGGAGGTGGATGAGGGTTGTGATCATGATATGTCACCACGGCTCTAGCTAGCCGCCGGAATAAATGCACCCATGCATGTGGTACACCAACCACCTGTCTCTACATAGCCTTAGGCAAGTCCTCGACTTGCGCCATGGGAATCCTGTGAGTCAGTCGCACAAAGTTGGTATGGATGCTTTGGCGCGTTCGCTCCACATCTACACCAGTGATATCGTCTCCTCTTCCCCTCCGTCTATGATGTGGGAAGCCCTCGGGTCACCGTGGTCCCACATCTGCACATGAATGGTAGATGTCACTATGTATTGTCACCCAAAAACATGTGTTTTTGATTCCATTAATCAAGAAAACACAAAAAAATTAAATACTTCAGAAATTTTAAAAAGAGTAAGGGTCGAGATTCATTACCTATGTCTCCATATGCTGACCCTGGTGGTAATGGCATGTCTGGGTCTCCCTGGAAGTCTATCCCTACATAAGGGTAGTCCTCTATAGCAACAATCTGTCGTCGCCACCATGGAAAAAAGTCTATTGGATAAGGGTTGGCCACCCTACCAACCCCCAGTCTGCGCATTGCGTCTGCCCAACGTCATTGGGATGGATCTCGAACCCCGTGGAGAGGAACATCCACTGTAGGGCTCAATCCTGGAACATGCTCGAAGAAAAACATGCTCAAGATACTACTGAACCCGAAGTTCCGTATCCTACCTACCTTGCACTCACTGAGCTGATGTTTCATGTTGCTCAGTAGGGAAGTGCTCCAGTCATAGATGGTCGGTGTCATGCACTCCACCGCATAGAACATCAGTAGCCGAGAGGCCTGATGGAGTGATGCTAAGCCTGCTATCCTACCTAGCATCAGTAGTATGGCCTTTAGGCCCAACACCTGTATAGCGTTGGTGGGAACTTGGCTCCCCACCTTCTCCGTCTCTGGGTAGCAGTACACAGCTATGTACTCGTCGATAGTCAGCCCATGACCTGGCCCTCCGCGGGCATGAAGGTTCACCATCTCACCTCGCCGTGATAGACCTGTGATAAAGTAGATATCCTCCACCTCAATGGTGAGGGACATACCGTCTAGCCAGAAGGACTCTGAGTCCGGATCCCAATAGTTTACAACCATTTGTAGTAGTCCTGGTTTGGCCCTCAAGCCTCCTAGGCACCAAAAATTGTAGAGTCCGCACCTTCTTAGAGCTTCTTGAGCCATTCTTTCAGCCCTTACTGCTTCCTCTACATCACCATGCTTGCGTTCTCGCCACTCTAGCACCATCCTGCATGAGATTTGACCAAAATTTTCATTAGATTCTTAGAAATCCTTATGCATGGCGTCATACGCGGCTATTTTGAAAACAACCACGTATGTACACGGTTTCTGGTCCCTTTTCCGCGTATAGCCAGCCCTATACGTGGAAAAAACCTCAATACCCGCGTGGGCCATGGTGCTCATGTAAGTTTGGCCTTTAAAAAATCATTTGACCATGAAAAATTATAAAATTTGTATTGAAATGCAAGCAGAGAACATGAGTAAATACCTGAAAGAATCGGTTGCAAATTCCGCCGGCTGGATCTCCTGGAATTCGCAGTTGAATATCAGAGCTCAAATGGGTAAAAGTTTCAAATGATTTATATTTTTTACTATTTATAGAAATTTTTTTAAATATTTGAAAATTTTTACCCCCTTTCCTATAGTTTTGACCGTTTCTAACCTTTTTGGACCGTTTCTGACCTAATCTGTGATGTAGAAGACTGTTTTCAGCGATGTTTCAGCCTTTGGATTGACCCATTCGTACTGATCTCAGGTATAACATTCATACTGGCATATAGGTTAGGCTCACCACCGTTTGCATTTTGCATGACCTTATGGCCATGTCACTATATCCTTAGGTACGAACCCACTCTATTATGTCACGGAACCTTCTTGCTGCTATAGAAGTGGCATGATATGAGTGGTAGAGACTCACCTTACATGGGTACCCTAGTTAGCGCCTTATTTGCATTTGGTGCCCATGCCGATGTTTCCCCCTTTAGGGTGTGGGAGTCCATTGTATAGTATTGCCATGACATTTAGCAAGAGCCTCATACTCCTCTTGATCTTATGCTGGCCTGTTTCCCCCCGGACTCCCCTTATATCGAGTTGTGGATGAATTATCATGAGCTTTTCCTGTCTTATTGAGATTTATGCCGGCTCCCCTGACATTGCGTTTCATCCATATAGCCCGAGCTTGTCTCATGTCTAGCCATGCAGAGCCTTTATTTATATCCTTCGCAGCTTGATTCCCTTTTTACCGGGAGGGGATTTTCCCCCGAGTGTCGATATCCTACACATGTATCCTTGCATTGAGCATAGGTATGTTCCACTGCTTGAAACTATTTTGTTTTCCATAAATGACACTCGTCTCCTCCTAGTTTGTAACTATAAAGCTAGTTTATTCTTTTTTCAAGCTTTTCAAATAACTAAAAAAGACCAAAAATATCAAAAAACCAAAAAGCCGGACAAGAAAAGATATTATCTTTGGCAGCTGTCGAGTCGTGTCGCCTTCGAATAGAGCACTGTATATCAAATCCATTGGTTGGGTTATAGTTTGACTTTAGGAGCTGTACTCGTTATCTGAGTTTTATCTCCACCGACTGGTTAAGCTTCCAGTCCCTAAGGAGCCTCTATTGATGCCTCCTGCATCATAGAGATGTCTTAGTTTGTATATCGAGTCTATGCTGCCTTCATTCAGTCACCATATGCCGTTATGCTCTTGTTCGAAGGAAGTTGAAACCTAAGTCGGCCATTCCTCAGTTATCTTGACTTTGCATGTCGGCCATTCCCGGTATAGTTACTGGTTTGTGCACCTTATGATCGAGTTCTTCCATATTATACAGCTTTGCTGAGTACCTCATGTTGGATGATGGTGGATGCCCTAATGCCCTCCTTCTAGTGGATTTCATCCCATCGACTTCAGATCATTTATTATGGGATTGGAGTCTAGAGTCCTTTTGAGTGCCTTGAGACTTGCAGTCATCAGTGGTAGGTTCTCTCGCCATCGACAGTTTTGGGAATACATCAATGTCCCCTGATCGATGGATTCTCTCAAGTGTTCGACCTCAACACATTTATTCACACTTGTTAGTTTGCACTCTAGTACCTTGATTCCCATTTTCATTATTGGTGGGTGATTTCGCGTCTGCTAACGATATACATCAATGACCGGTAATCAGACGATGGACTACTATGTTCGACCTTGACACCTCTATTCGCATAGTAGGACATGTACTCGTAGCGGTTTGTGTAGAAAACCTTCCAGATTGGTGGCATCCACTATATGCTACCTCCTTGATCATGCCAGTGTTCATGAGATTTCAGCTCTCGTGACTTGTTCCAGTATATGTCAGACATTTCCAGCCACTATGGAGATCTTGATCTGTTATATATCTTCACCCTTTGTGGAGATCATTGTACTTTGTATATCTTCACCATGGAGATTCTGATCTATGTATATTGTACGTGGCGATGACCACATATGTTCTATCATGTTTCATGCCTATTCATGGCCATTGTACTCTTATGTATCTGGGACTGCTATATGTATTTGCAGTTATATGCAGAGTTGTATTATGGTATTATGCTGATTGGGTGGCTGGTCTTCCATTTGGGTACCTTCATCACTTCACTTCTGGGATGGACTTATAATGTATTTCAGCCATCGTATAAACCCTCTGATCTCATACATTAGGGGGCATCTGTTATAGCGGATTTCACGACACTAGGTGAATCACACATTGTATGGCCTTCCCCTGTCCCGCTGCAGACTCATTAGCCCCTATGGACCTATTGTTGTCTTTTGATGTATCATTGACCATCCCTAAAAACATTAGAAAAATGATATACGCGGCCTTTTCTCCGATAACCGCGTACATACGCGGATATTCCCTCTATAGTCGCGTACATCGGGATGTGTGCATAATCCAAAATCCTTTGGAGCATTCCTTGACTTGGATCCGACTCATATGACTCCTGGCCTTCCATATGCCTTGAGATCACACGGATTCGACCTTTCAGTATCCATTTGAAAAGCTAGATAAGGAACCCATTGAGACATTGAAAGCATAAGAGAGAATGGAGAGTATCGAAACTATAGTCCATTGTTGCCAGAACTTATGCTTGAGTCTGCATCCCTTTGTCCCTTGGAGCACTGTTGTGTTCTTCCCAAGCTTTCCTTTTGCTAGTAAGCTTGCTATCGAAGTGATGGAGGATTGAGGTGGTGAAGGCCCAAGTGGGGGATTCAGTTTCTCCGGTTCGCAGACGTTCCGTCAGAGGTTGTCACTTGTAATCTTTGATTCATATTAATAGAAATATCTTTTCCTGTCCAGTAATGTGTATTTGAATGAATATTGTATCCATTGGAAT
>LPNX010136783.1:178512-189339 GCA_001517045.1 Pseudotsuga menziesii
AGGGAATTCAGTGTTGGGGATCATGTTTACCTTAGAGTGAGGGAAAAGAAGAGTTCCTTGAATCTTGGAAGTTGTGCCAAGCTGTCAACAAGATATTGTGGGCCATTTGAAGTGCTTGAAAGAATAGGACTAGTTGCATATAGACTTGCATTGCCTGCTAATACTAGAGCTCATAATGTTTTTCATGTTTCCTTGCTTAAGAAGTATGTAGATGATCCTAACCATGTGATAAATTTGGATGTGATTCAGGTGGAGCCCGAGGGAGAGTTCCAAATTGAGCTAATGCGTATCCTCGATAGGAAGGTCACAATGCTCTAGAACCGAGCCATAGATCAGGTAAAGGTGCAATGGGAGCACTATGGACCCGAAGAGGCTACGTGGGAGCTAGAGGATGCCGTGCGATTGGCACATCCATTTTTGTTCAATCCTCCAAAACACTAAGGTGGTACCAGTGTATCATTTTGTTCAAATTTTGTAAAGCACTGAGGACAGTGCTATTGAAAGGGGAGGGGATTGTAACACCTCGGTTTTGACCCCATTGCATTAAATGTACATGAGGTATATATTTTAATGAATCATGGTGTGGAGCTAAAGGAAAAATCCCCACCATCGATTTAATTGTGTTATGTTTCGGTGAATGGTTGCTGATGGTCTATCGTGGTATACGACACATATTAAGTTTTGTCATCATGTAAATGTGCATTTTAATTAAATGAACCCAACCAGCTATGTTCACTGCAACCGTATTGAAAAGGGAATGATATTCATAAGGATAAGGAGGGGGAATGTTAAACCTTGAGCCATGGGGGAAAATCCATGTGTCACCACTCCTTTTGATTTTCTCATCTTCCCTTGTATTATCCAACTACCTCATTAAAAGTTCTGCTGTTAGTTGGGTAGTTATTGCTGGGGAGTGGAGTGTGGTAGGACTGTCAGTCCTTGCCCACACGCACACTCCACTAGTAGGTTGAACCTCAAAATGGCAGGAAAACCACTACCCCATCACTCCATGCAGACTCTCCATTATTCCATTCGCTCCACGACTGCATGGGACATCCTCCCACTCTCCCAAGCATGCTGATCTCACATAGAGGTGTTATGTTTCCTCACGCACTGTTTGGCATTCTCTATTAGTGGTTCCTCATGCAAAGAGGAAGGGGGTGCCAGTTTGGCCATTAGCATTTAGGGTTGTCGAATGTGTATTTTACCTACAGTCTATGGTCAGTGTGTATGTCCTTTCTCAGGAAAGGGTTGAGGGTCTGTTTACTTCCTCCATTGCCAACTGTGTAAGCTTTCGTGGTTTCATTGTGAGGTCAGCCGTTGTTCTTCCCCTGATCGATGGTAGCTATGAGTACCTACATCATGTTGGTTGTGTTTTCCCTCACACTTCAAAGCTGTTGTAGGTTACCATTGAGTTTTTTTGGCTACGATAGGGCCATGAATGACTCAGGAATTTGTTTTCCCTTGTCAAAGCTGTAATTGTTGGTTTTGCTACATGTATGCAGCGGTGGGTCTTCGGACTATGTTGGAGTAGAGATGAGGGCTTGGTTTACTTGAAAAACTTGGTGTGTTTGGGAACCACACAAACAGAGCTAGAGGGATGGATTTCTTCTCCACAACCCCTGAATAGCACTGGAAGGGAGGTCAGGGCCTGAGGGATTGTGTAGTAGAGAAAGGACTGATTTCCTTGTGTTGGGTGTGTGTGGGTGTCCTAGAAGTTAGGATAGTTCTAGGGTAGGTGTCCTTAGCTCTTCAATGAGCTCACTAGCTTAGGATTTAGCCTTTCCTAGCTCCTAGATGGCCTGATAAATCCAACTGTGTTGGCTTGGCTGAATAGTGTACCCTTGAATGTTTTGTTATCATTGGCTATGTATAAGCCTGCAAGTTCCTTATTCCTTGGGGAATCATGCCTGGCTCAGGGGTGGCAGCGTTGCTGAGAGATTAAGGGGCACGTTGGCCTATGGTTGGGTGGAATGTTGCAGCAATGTAGCTGGTTACGGGATAGGTCTTATAAGATAAGTATTCTTGACTAATATGTTTTGCAATCATATTTATTGTTAATGAATTATGATGATGGACATGTTGAACACTGAATTGTATGTTTTGCTTCCATTGTGTATATGAATGATTATGCATCTTAGTATGTAGTATGTTCAAGAATTCAGGTTTTTATCTGTATGTACATGTTCATGGGGCTAGTTTCTTGGACGTTTGGTGTATGGTAGTGTCCTCTTCACCAATCGGAGGGTCGGGGATGTTACACAAATCTATTTTTTTACTAGTAACTAATTCAAACACTCCTAAACTTAGGGAAAATCTCCATAAACCAAGGAATGTGCCCCCAAATCAAGGAATGTTCCCCCAAAACCAAGAATGCATCTCAAAAGTGACTCAGGTGGTCAATTTGGACAACTAGAGTCATTAAGTCATGGTCTAGGTTTTTTTTCTCTAACATATCATGTCCACATACTTGGGTCATCACACATAACAATTTCCTTGAAAGACATGCCATAGTTGTCACGTCCCCGTCCCTCAACCGGCGAAGAGGACGCGACGAACGCATCTAACACAACCGGGAAAACAGCCCATGAACATAATTAAAAGAAAACAATGCTGGAATTAAAACTTATAGGCACACACAGATGCATAATAAATCAACATTCAGCGGAAGCAACCATATTCATAACCAGCATTCCCCATGTTCATTACAATTCATCAATTGACATCAATATACAATTGCAGAGATGAAATATAGGCAGCAGGCTTATCTTTTGGTGAAGAATTCAACCGCAACCAGCTACGTCGCTGCAACGTTCCACCCAACCATAGGCCAGCTTGCTCATCAATCTCTCAGCAACGCTGCCACCCCCGAGCTGGGCATGATTCCTCTGGAATAAGGGTCAATTGCAGGCTTATGCATAGCCAAGGGAACACAAAACAATGAACTAACACTGCTGGGTTTCACAGGCTTTCAACAGACAAGCCAAGCCAGCACAGTCCAAGGTTCAACCACTGCATACCAGCAGCCAAACAACTTCATTCACTGCTCTGTGATGAAGGCATAAACAACAAGGGATAGCCCCAAACAATGGAGGAGCACAGCTCAAGTCCAATGGACAACCGAGAGTTTGTTTTGGCCCTAACGTGGCCAAAACAACTCAACCACAACATCCCAGACCAGGGAAACAACAACAATAGCCCAATTTCAAGGTAAAAACAATGGCAACTATGCACAGTCCCAGAACAGGGAGACCCAGCCAACACATTGGGAATCAACGGTGACCCAAAACGAATTTGAGCTCCCCAGTCAACAAAACACAGGGGAAACAACAGCCCCAAAGCAAAAACAGCGAGCATGGCTCTCACATGGATAGAACACCCCAACCAATCTGTGCGTGAGTGCAATCTTGCGCTGAACAGCAAAAACATAAGGAAAACATACCCGACCTCTGCATGAGGATGAACAGACCACAGTAGGAAAATGGCTCCCTACGAATTGGGCACTACGGCCAACCAAAAACGTGGAGAAGACAAAAACGGGAAGCAATCCCTCTTCGTGAGAATGCACAGCAATGGAGAGGACGCGAATTTGTAGTCAGCGGGTGCTCAGCCACTCGTGGAGAGGAACAAAATGCCCACGTGAGACCAAATTCGTCCAAAACCTGTGCGTGAGGAACCAACAGACCCAAAATTGTGGTGAGAGTGTAAACTGACCAGGGAAGAGTGCGTGAGGGAGAAGAATGGGCAGATGTGGGTGGAGTGAGCAAGTGGGTAAGGCTGACAGCCTGCCAGAACCACCACCACTTCAGCAATAACTGTCCCAACCACCAGCTGAAGCATTAAAGAGGTTGGGAGAGGTTGGATGAGACAAAAAAAGGTGAAAAACATGGGTTTTTCCCCCATAACCAAGGTTTGACATCCCCCACCCCTTTTCCTTTGGAACCATGCCCTTTTCATTCAACGTTGCACTGCCGTAGCTGGTTGTGGTTTATTTTAATTGATGTGTGGGTTTACATGATGCCAAATTATAATGTGCTGGATAGCACGACATACCATCGGCAATTACCTCTATTGCCGAAACATACACAACAAAATCGGTGGTGGGGCCTTTGCCTTTAGCTCCTCACCATGATTATTTACATTATATACATCATGCAAACGGGGTCGAAACCGGGGACATGACATTCCCCTCCCCCTTGGAATAACACCGTCCTCGGTGTTCCAATACATATATACAATACATGTACAATTGCACATCAAAATTTCAAAATTGCAGATCTATCCCATGTTCAGTCATCTACTTTGAACGTTCAAGACCAAGCCTTTCGGCTTCCATGGACTTTTCCTGCTGGTTCTCAGCTTCCAGCTGATCCCGAAGTCTAGGAACTTTGTGGCTATTTCCCTCATCATGTTCCCTCGTCAGACAGTCCCGGCGTAAATCATGTCCTCCGCATCTCCAGCATCCCACTGGCTGCTTCATCTTTACCTGCTCAATTTCCTTTGAGTCTTCATGCCTGGACCGTTTCTTATCGGGTCGCTTGGACGAATGTCCCATTGCTGATCCACCTTCCTTTCCTTTGCCGATTGCTCCCAGAAGGCTTTTCACCTCCCTTTGAAAACCAATAGAGTCTTGAAAAATCTGGTGGTTCATTTCACTCTTCCTTTTCTGTATCCTGAGCATCTCCCCAAGATTCTCTTGGGTCTTGGCAATCACTTGAAGGAGACTTCCATCCAAGTCCAACAACTTTTGATCTGCTGCCATGATCAATGTGCACCACCTGGTTTCACTTTTCTCACCTGTGAAATGCACCATTGAAATTTTTATCAGACCAAGCATAGTATAGATATCAAAATCAGTTAGTTAATTACCCAATTGGCATGACAGTCCAAGTCTCATCAATGAGGCTTTCATATCCTTCATGCCTCCCCAACAGGCACATGAGCTCATTCATGTCCATTCTTGGGTAGGGAATTAACTATTCCAGCTTTCACAAATTTGCTTAATCAAATACATACATTTCATTTTCAATCATACATGCATTCAAAAATCCTTTGTTTTCACAATGCATAAACATATATATATATATGTATAATCAAAAGGCAAGAGAGAGCAGTAAGATATTTTCCCCTCTTTGTTCTGTTCCATCCTGGAACCCTCGCCATCGCAGTGGCTTTTCACGCTCTCAGCCTCTTTCACTTCACCGTGAATGCTGGACCAATCCTTCTTGGTCATGACACTTAGTGTCTTTGGTCTATTCCAGACCTCTAAACCATGGAGTCTCTCCACATGGTTTGTCTCGGCTGCTAGGACTCCCTCGTCCTACTAGCACCTTTTTTCATTACCGCTCATTCTGAGCTCTCCAGGACAGTCATATGTCCACATGCACCTCTAGGATGCTCTCATAGTTCTCACTTCCAGCGATACCTATATCAAACATTGAATAGATTCACATGCTTAGTTTATTCTCATTAATTTTACCTCTTAAACAAGAGATTAAAACATCATAACCCATATCATATACACATGTATATTCATAAGCAAGATAATCCGATACTTATCTGTATTGTGCATTTCCTCGTTCGTCCACAGGATCCTGCTTCGNCTCGTTTGTCCACAAGATCCTGCTTCGCTTTGCAAGCCTTGGGATCGCCTATGGACTTAGATGTTAGGTCAGCACGTCGGCTGCTCCACAACATCAAATAATTAATGTCCAACCAGTACATAACCATGTCGACTGGGCTTGGAACTTTATCATGACCATTTCCAGGTCTAGGATCTACTATGGATCCTTAGGCATATCACAGCCCATCATACACTTATGTCAACAATGACACATACACTTATATCTCCATACACTTATACCAACATACACTTATATCAACAATACACTTATATCAACCATTTACCTTTACCTTTAGCCTGTCAACACTGTGTGCCATGTCAATACAAGCAAACTCATCAGCATCATTGCTCTAAAACTGTAATCACATTTCATATCATTCACTATCCACTATTGAGACACCAGGAGTGCGTCCACTCCCCAGAGTGTAATCAATATTGAAAACCCTTTCATGACTCGACATCGGAAAAGTGTGCACTCTCTTCCGGTGTGTGCCATGTAGGCCCTATGCATACTCAAGCAATCGGTCATCATGGAAATAAATCAAAACATGTTCTGCATATGGAATTTAATAATTAAACATGCATATTCATAGCAAGGGTTACAGAACACTTATCCATTTTCCATCGCAGCATGACTTTATATCTGTTAGGCACCGTCAAGGAACTGGGAAAAGCTTAATGCTAAGCTGGTGAGCTCGTTGTAGAGCTAGGAACACCTACACCAGAACTAGCCTGACTTCTATAACACCCACACACACACCCAGCACAAGGAATCAGTCCCTTCTCTGCTACACAGTCCCTCAGGCCCTGCATTCCCTTCCAGTGTGACCCCGGGGTTGTGGAGGAGAAAGTCAGCCCTCTAGCTCTGTCTGTGTGGTTTCCAAACACCAGGTTTAAGCAAACCAAGACCCATCCTTGTTTCCTGTTTACATTTCATATCCACACACGTCTCACTGACATAATCCAAACCATCTCACTCATGTTATCACCAAACATGCAGTGCAGATGAGACATTTTCAAAATGTCTAATGGAGTTTCACCCGAACCCCATTTCCAAGATAAGGGAAAACCTTCCCATGAAGTTTGGCTCTTGCAGGTCATCACACATGATCTTCCTGCGGTGTGTACCCTTGACACATTCATCAAATAGCCAAACAGTTAATCATTACCTGATACTACAATCCAAGTGATCGTTCCATAACCAAGCAATGACATTTAGCAATCAAATTCAATAAGAATTTGCAATTTTATCTACTACAGAAATTGACTTGCTCAATTGTGGGTCTCTTGTAAGCAGCATTACTATGCCCATTATAATTTTATGCTTACTATCATAACATGAATACCCACTTACCATGTGTCCCTCCTGACACAATCTCACACAAGACAACAATGATTAGTAGCCGTTAGTACCTCTTAAATCCGAAAGCCACAATTCGAATTTAACAACCCGTACCAACTAATTTTCACAACCATGAGACTTTTTCTCATAAATGGTAGATTTTGGCATTGGTCAGGGTCTTACCTCTCACTGCCATTCTCAAATAATCTACCTGAAACATAAGCTTCAAACATCCAAACACAAGCTTATGCAAGCCAATAGTGACTAGTGGTTTTCAGCAATATTTGAAATTCACAATTCAAATTTTTAACAAGCTCTTTCACATGGTAGATTCTGGCATTGGTTAGGGTCTTACCTCTCACTGCCATTCTCAAAATAATCTACCTGAAACATAAGATTCAATCAACCAAACACTTGGTAAGTACGGATGCATATACTATCTCATTGCTACAACCATCACTGAAGCATTTTCAGAATTTATAAAATTCAAATACTTCAAAGGTTAGTCACATCAGTGTTCTCAAAGCTCATTTACTTCGTGCAATCATTATCATGCTAACATTGCAAGGTATAGTCATATCATTCATGCAATTAAATGAAAGTTTAGATACCCTTACTTCACAGGCGTATCATTCATACCACCTTGCTCTTCAATAGAGCATTTCTGGAAGCCAATTGATCATGACTATCCTGCATTCATAACAGCCTTCGAAACAGTTCCATAATTATCAGTAATTCATCATTTCAGTCATTAGTTCTCCATAATATCACATGCATTCATCTCAATGCATTCATGTCATACACCACAACATCGCACCTACACTTATGCAATCAGTCATTCACACCCTTCATAGGCATACATTCAATGCATAACAACAAGATTCATAAAATCTTCTTAATGCATGTCCATTCAATGCTACCTTGCATTGGTTCAGGAATACTATGCATTCAACCATACCATGGCCTAACCATGACTACCTCATATAGGATGCATAAATATCATTAACATGTATAGGCATGACACCTTTCTACATTCCAATATTCACACGGTATGAGGTCTCTTACCTGGACCCATCCATGGAATCTTTCATAAGCAAACTCTTACCTGCATGGGTCGTACTTACACCCTTTCCATGACCAGTGTGGTGGTCCTTTGCAGGAGATTGCAGAATTTGCTCACCAACTTTTGTTATGGACTCGTTGCCTTATCCCCTTCTTTATAGGGTTGCTGGTCTCATCCCATCAGCATCAGCAACATATTCATCCGGGTCCATATCATCGTTGGTTTGTCCACTAATGACAGCATCAAAACAATGATTATCATCAGTGGTTCATTATACATATATATATTCCAATATTCTTACCAATCATACAATATCCTATGCATGCAATATATATCTCCATGCAGTTCAAGCATAAACTTAGGAAATGTAGTTAAAATAAGCAAGATAGGGTTTAATGAAAACTTCCCTTTCAGTTCCCTCATCTTCTCATGGAATTCCTTTTTCCACACAGCAGCTAGTTGACTTCATAGTCCTTACTGCCCCTGGGCATGCAACTGTCCAGATTTGTCCATTTGATAGCAGCAGCCATCATTAGCACTTTATTGCTTCATGCTCAGATTCCGGTCACTTATCCTTGTTCCTTGCTGGATAAGCTTTCCAACTCCTGTTCACACGTGTCAGTCCGACCTCAGGTGTGAAAACCACACCCCTTCTAAGAATGAAGACTTTCAGCAAATCTTTGCGTTTTACACACAGCTATACTTTGGACTAGGTGCCAACTTCAGCCACCTCACTTCCATTGCACCATTCATCTTTTATGAATTTTGGGTTTTACTAAATTGCCCAAAACATAGAATGACTATCTCAAGGGGCGACGGGGGTCAAGGGGGCTTGCCCCCTTGTGGCTTCCCTGCGCCACTGCAGGGAAGGTCGAGGGCAGCGCCCTCGTTTTTTTTTTTTTGTAAAACTATGATTTTCGCGCAATCTGGCGCATTAGCTCGCTGCCATTTTTCTCCTTCTCAGCCCTGAAATTCACTGAAAAATGGCTGAAAAATCCCCGTGAAAACAACTGAAATCAGCTAGGAAATCTCACGGAAAACCCCAAATTTTCTCCCTTGCAGAATCGGCCCTCACTTCATCTATCCATCCGACGCATCGGCTCCCGGAACCATCATCACGTCCGCTGAATCGGCTCTCTCGGAAGTTCCAACCTTCCGTAACGGCGGCTTGCCAGACCTTTACTTCTCCCGATCGGCACTCATGGAGAACGATTTTCACGTCGGGCGTCGGCTGACTCTCAAATCGGACATCGGAAGACTTTCCCATCGGAAGCCTCATTGCTTCTTCACCTGCAACGGCGGACGTCGACTTTACCAACTCTTCCGACTGCCCCAATACTTAAACAAATTTCCAACCTTTCGACGGCGTCGGTGATCAGACGACTTTTGAATCGGATGCAACATCACTCCGCCGTCCGCAACGGCGGCACTTCCGGGATTCTTCCACTTTGAGAACTCTTCCGCAACGGCGGACGAGGAGCTTCACCAATTCGTCCGCAACGGCGAACGCCCACTTCGCCATCTCTTCCGATTTGGCACGTACGTCGGACGTCGGACAACTCTCGTAACGTCGGACGTCGGACAACTCTCCCTTCCACTTTCTCCAACACTTAAACAAATTTTCAAATTTCCCAAAATTTCTTTCTTCGTCGGCAATCAGATGACTCTTGGATCAGACGCAGGATCGCTTCGCCATCCGCAACGGCGGACGGAAGACTTTACCAATCCTTCCGCAATGGCGGAAGTTTACTTCCTCCAATGGCCCGACCGTTCCATACTTAGCCAGATTTTTAAATCCTTCTGCGGCGTCAGCAATCGGACGGATCTTGAGTCGGATGCGGGATCGCTCTGCCATCCGCAACGGCGGCACTTCCGGAATTCTTCCACAACGGTCGGAGGTTAACTCGGTGAACCCTTCCGCAACGGTCGGACGGGAAACTTCACCCATTCGCCCGCAACGGCGGACGTTAACTTTTCCAGTCCCTCCGCAACGGCGGAATTCCGCTTCCTCCAGTGGTCCGACCGCTCAACACTTAGGCGATTTTTCTGAAATTTTTGCTGCTGCTCTGCCGAATAGAGAAGGTAATTCTACCTTCTGTCACTGCATATTCTTGGCCCATAGAGGCCCATTGCTGCAACTCAGAGCTCTGATACCACTCTATCACGTCCCCATCCCTCAACCAGTGAAGAGGACGCGACGAACATCAACACAACCGGGCAAACATCCCATGAAGATAAATCAGAGGAGATCAATGCTGAATTTAAAGCCTAAACAACAGGCACAATTCATCATACAAGGATGCACAGTCCTTCAACAATCAACGGGAGCAAACACATATACATTCCAGCATTTAGCATCAATATAAATTACAGAGATGCAGTAAACAGCAGCACTTATCTTTTGATGAGGAATTCACCCGCAACCAGCTACGTCGCTGCAACGTTCCACCCAACCATAGGCCAGCTTGCTCATCAATCTCTCAGCAACGCTGCCACCCCCGAGCTGGGCATGATTCCTCCGGAATAAGGGTCAATTGCAGGCTTATACATAGCCAAGGGGACATAAACAACAAATCAACGCAGCTGGGTTTCACAGGCTTTCAACAGACAAGCCAAGCCAGCACAGTCCGAAGACTAACCATTGCACTCAGGCAATTACTTAGCTGTCACAGCTTAAACAGGGCAATACGGAGTTGTTATTGGCCCTATCGTGGCCAAAACAACTCAGCAACAACACCCAAACCAGGGTAACAACAACAACCCAATTTCACAATGAAAACGATGGCAACTATGCACAGT
>LPNX010136783.1:198837-225387 GCA_001517045.1 Pseudotsuga menziesii
TTCCTGGCAGCGCCATTTCATGTAGAATTTGCTCATTGCGCATTATGGTATTGTTTTCCCTAATACTAATACTAGCTGATTGCTGTGTAAAATCTTTAAAACTGTCGCCCAATATAATAACATTGATCAACATTGCTGGTGACCAATTAGCCTCCACTATACTCACAAATTCGAACATTTGGGAGCGATGCATAAAAAATAGCGTGGGCTTGTCCACTGACCAGTTGCCATGTTTGCTGGGACAGAGAAGAGAGCAGTTGAGAGCCTTCATTAATTCTCGCTCCAATCTAGGCAAAGCTCGATCGTATACCACGATATCATTTACCCAATAAAATTTCTCTCTCAATAAAAGGACGAAAGCTAACAGCATCTTATCATTTGACTGCTTCACTCGAATACCATGGACAACTACCTGTAATTGTGAATATTGTTGTACTTGTGGGAAAAGCTTTTCCTTTGCCTCTCACCATTTCTAGATCCTGCATTTGCTCCATTTTCACTATTATTTTTTGCCGACATGTTAGTAACTTTACATCACGTGACAAGATCTCTTCCATAATATTCACTTTCACTATTATGTTTTGCCGACATGTTAGTAACGTTACATCACGTGACAAGATCTCCCCCATAATATTCACTTTCACTATCACTTTCACTATTATTTTTTGCCGACATGTTAGTAACGTTACATCACGTGACAAGATCTCCCCCATAATATTCACTTTCACTATTATTTTTTGCCGACATGTTAGTAACGTTACATCACGTTACATCACGTGACAAGATCTCCCCCATACTGGGCTATAGAGCGCCTCTCGGCGCAATTAAGGATTTATTAAAATAAATATTTAATTCATGCCACAAAAAGTGATCAAGATTTACATGATGATGTCCCCCTTGGAAAAACATTTTTTAATATTAACTTTGACGACCACGCAAATATGAAAAATGTATATGGATAAACGTGCTTCAACGAAGCGTACACCATGAGCAACTGATCATCGTGTGTTATGATTCACTATGAAGAAAGTATTCACAATCATATGCTTCAAATAAATCTGCAAATGGATAACCCTCACACAATGCAAGGGGTAACATAGTGGACAATACACTTCATATTAGAGCAACCATTCTTTGCACACTTAGTAACAATTTAGTTATGGCTCAAAATAGAATGAAACAACAAGCTGCCCAACATCGTTCTAAGTGTTATTTGGAAGAAGGGGATCATGTGTTTTACATCTTCAACCTTATAAACAAACATCACTCAAAAAAAAAAATCCCCACCAAAGTTCTATGACCCCTATAAGTTCTTTCAATGCATTGGAGCAGGGGGCCACTAGTTGGCTCTTCCAACCCACTCCATGATTCATCCACTCTTTCATGTCACTTGTCTAAAGAAGGTAATGGGATTGAATTGCAAGTTGCAAACCAAATTACCAAAACTTGATGAAGAAGTCTCCATTTGGTTACAACCTAAAACATTAAGGGGGATGCATGTTAGATCCCTACACTAACCTCTTTACTTTGGGTTACTTAGGAGTGAGTAAATAAATATATGTGGCCATCTTCTTTGAATAAGGCTTGTACCACAAAATGAGATTTGAACAGAGTGAGGAGGGCCAAATCAACACCTGATGAATAAATTGTATAAAGCTCATCAACAATAACTTGTTAAGAACAAACAAACTTTTTTTTAACAAACACTCAAGTTACAACTAATTGACGCTCATTATTATATTGTTATAAAACACTATACCTTTTAAAAATACTTCTTAAACTAGATTCAATTGTAATTTTTTTAATATGTTTTTAACCAATTAAATCTACTCAAAACTTAACAAATATTTAATTAAAGTTAAAACTTAAATATCAATAATAAATTACATTTTAAGACCAATTAAATAGCAGTGATAAATACTTTTTTTAGCCATTAATTTTTATAATAAAGCAACAAAAAAATTATTTCTCACTTTAATAAAAACATGTTACACTTCACATCAAAACCAAACTAAATGCTAAATTAAACACCATTACTCTTATTTGATCTCTAACTGGAGTAGTTAAAACATGTTACTTTAGTTTTGAACAACTCTCTACAGAACCATTAGTTGGAAATGATGTTTAAGTCACAATTTTGATAGTATATAACTCTTTCCTCTAAAGAATCTAATTTTGTATGGCTTATGCTTGAATTATTTCTTGGGTATCGATCGAGTTTTTTACGTATGTGTTTATGGTCAATAATGTGGTCATTTACTATGTTATATCTACATTAGGCTTTCTTCTTTTATAGTTTTACTAATATTCCATTCAATACACAAGTAATATTGTTTTGTTGGTTTCCTAAAATGTATATAGCACTTATCTATATGATTTAAAATTATTTGATATTTTGTTTTCTCTAATTTTTTATAGCAACATTGTTACTCTAACTATACTAAGTGTTCGAAGTTTATTTACTCCATTTCCCTTATGTACCATATAATACAATGTTTATATTACATATAATAGTTATGGAAATCATTACTTATACGGTTAGGAAACAATGATAAATCCAAATTACTTACACGACATAAACAATGACATTGCCAAAATATTGTTCTCTATGTCAGAGTAACAATACCACAATATTAATTGTATGAATGCATGGAATTCCATTAATTTCTTTAAACATTAATTCCCAACAAAAAAAATCTTTGCAAAATTCAAGAAGATAATCACATTCATATATGAACATCAGTATAGAAATACCTCCATATTAAATACTTATCTCTTTACTCCGATCTCAAAAGTTTCAAGAATTTGAATGAGTAGGTCCATGAACCTCTTAACCATAGATGATCTTAGACACTTGGATGTTGTCTAAGATGCCACCCCTAATCTAAGCCATGATTCCACTAGGAAGATCAAACATAGCTTCTAACAATTTTCACTATGTCTTAGTATATAGAACATAAACTAGTTACTTTCCTCTCATTCTAATAATTTTCACTCAAATCTTGTTATAGGAAACATTCTAACAAATACTTGGAACAATATGCAAATAAAATATTAGGTTATGATTATGGTATTCACCAAGATAGATTTTAGTAAGGAGCCTAGACCTGTTAGATACTCACAATCCAATGCATCATGGACTACATCATTGATATGAGCCATGGATAAAAATAAAATATGTATCAAAATCCTTATTCTTATATTATTTTTTAGAGTGTAACCACAATTTTCTGTATGGGACTCAACCACTAGATAACTACAATGAGGTTTCTTTGTTTTAATACTCTTACGTGAAGGAGGAGGGAGGAGACACAGTGGCACGGACTCCCTAACTCTAGAAATGGACTATACGGTCCCTGAATTCGTTTAATAGACTATCAATCCTCCCAACGGACTGGTAATTTTCCCCTTGGTCTAGCAAAGAGGTTTGTAGGATGCTAATTGTTTCCAGAGATAGCTAAAACAAATACTGAAATCTTATAACAGCCGAAAAAATATTTCATTGTTTCTTTTACCTATGGATATCAAGTCTATCGCCACTTTGCACTACTAAAATCACAACTCATTCTCTTTTATCATGTTTCATCCTTCATTCTTTTTTATTGTTTTCATGTTTCATCCTTCATTCTTTTTGTATTGTTTTTTCACAACAAAATATTTGAGACAAAGTATTATACTTAATCATATGTTCAAATGTTTTATTTAAGTGTCATATACATTTTGTCATAATTTTTAAACCTAGATGAGGCCATCCACAACAAACTACCCAACCATCCAACCTAGAAACCCTAATGTCTAGGAGGTTTTGTGCCCATGATGGACAGTCTTGCATAAATATTAAATATCCTTCCCATTTTTTTGTTGTTATTCCCTTTTACCCATACCGTATAGGCCAACAGGGAAAAACCACATGGGAAAAATCCCCCCCTCAAATCTAAGCAAGTAGAATCAGGATTCAAGTTTTAAAAACTTGAATAAATGTTGTTGCAATCTTCATCTCTCTGGTGTAGAAAAGTATCATGCATGTTGTTTTGTGCACAGGTATCATGGGGCCTGGCATGTATACTTCTCCATCTTCTCCCAAAATGATGATGGAGGGAAGGAGGAATGTAACCTTTGCCTCTTTTTGAAGGAAGAGATACATGATCCACTTTGTTCTTCTGAGAGCAGTGTAGCTAATCAGACCTTGCCACGTAGCATGTCTCACAGATTTTGTTGCATCTCTCTGAAGGAAGTGAGTTTGCATGACACAGCGCAAGGTTCTCTTTCTGAAACTGATTTCTTGTCCTCTTTGTGTCAAATGGATTTCCAGTCATCTTCCCGGCTGCCCCAATAATCTTTTGTGCCCATTTGGGCTTAGGATTGGGAGTAGGGACTGGATTTGGATCTGAATCACCTTGAACTTCAATCTCATAAACTGATACAAATGAATTTTCTGCTATTGATTCTGAAATACTAGTGGAAACTGCAAAAGGAGTAGATAGAATGTTTTTACCTCCCCTTTCAAGTGGAAGCTGAGAGTGTACTGGTTCTGAAAATGGAAGGAAGTGTGAGAAATCATATGCCTTTGAGGCATGATTTGTAGCACCCTTCACTATGATGTTCCCAGTTGATATATATGTGATCTCCACTGAGTCAGGACCAAATATCACTCGCTTTGGATGGCCAATGTGGGTCATCTGGTATACAGATAACATATTTGTAGCTAAGGAGGGCATATAAAGTACACCATTGAACTTTCCATGTTCAAACTTAATAGAACCCTTCCCTTTAGCTGGAATTTGACTACCATCACCCATGTGAATGTTAGGACCATCAATACACTGTAATGAAGAAAATGATTGTTTGGAGGCAACCATATGATTGGAAGCTCCATAATCAATGAGGAAAGCATGTGTTTTTGAACAACTAGCCTTCAGTGCATGGCATCTTTCCTCATGCTCTTCAGTATTTTCTCCATGGTCAACCTTCCTTGTGCCAGCTGGAAGCATGATGTAATACTGCTCTAGAAGGAGAGCCATTTGATCTATTGTTCTCCTTATATAGGAGCTTTCTGGATGAAATCCCCTTCCATAGTAAGAGCAAAGGATATTTTCCTTGCCCTTCTTCTTGCTTCTCCTCGAACCTGAGGGCTCATCTGAATGCTCCTTCTCCTTAGGAGGCTCATCTTTGTATTGTTCTTCCCCTTTTCATTCATATCTTTGGGTTTTCCAGAAAACAAGGCTTGATCCTTGGAATATCTGACGATCCCCATTTGGAAAAGCTTGTCATGCTCATTGGTGAGAGACTCAATGAATGAATTGAGAGTGGGCATCTTCCAAATCGGGATTGTGAGCTTCCTAGTATGAAAGGTTGATACAAATACTACGTAATCTGCACCAAATTTTGACAGGATGGAAAGGATGATTTGATCATCTTCCTTCTCAACTTTACATAGCTTCAAATGGAGCACCAGGTGCTTGAATTTGGTGAAGAAGTCATTCATGGTTTTGAAGTTTCCTGGGTCTAGAGATATCAGCTCATTCTCTAGTAGATAGATTCTCAAGTCATCTTGATTATCAAATAGAGTATCAAGTCTATCCCAATTATCCTTGGGAATCTTCAATCCATTGATGTGGAAGAGAATATCTCTAGAGATTGAAAGGCACAGAAATCCATATGCTTCATCAAGCTTATTCCAGTATTTTTCTTTGTCAACATAATGAATTGGCTCTATCTCTGTGTCCATTGTGACTATGTAGTCTTTTGAACCAAAGCTGCATCTCCATGTCTTCCTTCCACTGATGGTAGTTTAAAGGAGTGAGAATATCCACAGAAGGGCCCATTATGCTATTGTAGCGAATGTAGTAAAGGAGACTAGAAAACCTAAAAATCACAAGAAAACAGACAAAGTAAGGTCGACAACCTGTACTTTTGGAGTTTGCTTCACACCCAGCTTAGTCAATCAAGCAATTTTCATCAATAATTCCTTTGCCTGGGAATTATCTGGTAAACTCTCGGCTTCTGGTGCAGAGTTGGAAGGAGCAATTTTGCTCAAAAAATTTTGATCTAGCATGAAATTTGTAGAAGGAGAAATCCTTGTTATGCCGAGGCTCTGATACCATATTAAAATTGAGCTCACATGAATATATGAACTAAGGAAAAACTCATAAGTAGATTACACAAGCAATTTTACTCAAAATATGATATGAAACAGTGTAAAAATTGGCTTGCAGTTGTATATGCTTTCATTAATCAAAAGTAAAAATGAACAATTAATACAATGTGATACACTGGTATTAATAACCAGCCAATTTGAATACATGAGAGGAAATTCGAATTGATTGACTCAATCTAATTGCATGGATAACAATATGTGTCTAAGTCACTATCGGAGCTTAACTAGTTATCTCCAGTTGTCTAAATCAGTGCCTCGGTCAGTTAGAATCAGTTAACTAGTCTAACTGAATGTGGTAGGTGAGGAAATGTGCCTTCCCACATACAGTTAATCAATGACTGGCGCTAACTGAATCTAACTGATTAGGAGTCAGTTAATCAATTAATCAATGACTGGTGCTAACTGAATCTAACTGGAAGTAACTGAATCCTAACTAGGCTTGACTAGTCATCAACTGAACTCAACTGAAGGAGGTTGGTGTCGATACTCCTAGTGGCTCCTAAATTGTAGGGATTGGTCTAGGAGGCGCCTAAACTTATGCATGCAAGTGCAGTCAGTGGAAGTTAGCCTCAACTAGTGTTCCCAACACTCTAGTCTAGTACATGGGGCCCAATTAGGCCATGTGGACCCAATGGAACCAGTGACTCAATAATGACTGAAAAGACTCCTATTTTAGGCATAATTGACCAATTTGGACAAGGGAGGATTATAATCCCAACAATATGCAAGAGAATGGAGGACCATGTAGACATGTGCCCACAGTAGCCTAATATATTGTCAAAGGAGATAATAGAACCTCCACAAATGGCGATAAATAATTGGTTTTATATATTAATGTTAAGGATCTTTCATAATAAAAAAATTCTTATTGACATAAATATAAAATATTTAACAATCTCCTTAATATATAATAAAAAATGATAGTAATGATAGATAATGTTTTGTTAATATTTAAGGGCATAATCTTTTATACTTTCCATGAAGTCCAAAATTAGGAAATATTAACGTCCAAAATCATTTAAAATATAAATAAAATACAAACTCAAATGAATTTGATTGGTGTGATAAAATATTGCTTAAAAACTTTATTATGAATTAGATTTTTTTTGCATATTGTTATATCAACCCATACCCATAGTGAAGAAACTCATTACCATTCAAATTCTTCCCCATTATAAACATGGTTAATTTATGAGTCTATGAATTGTAGAAAACAATCACATGCACATGATTGTTTTGATTTAAATTGAAACTTGGTCATATCATCAGCATATTTTTCGTTCTAATATCAAATGATCAACCCAATAAAAAAATTGTAAAACATGAAGAGATACATTAACCCAATTAAAAACCTTCAAATCATTAACCCCATTAAAAATATATTCACAATATATCACACATCTTCATTGAACAGGATCTTCACTCGATCTATAAAACACGACAATCAAGAATGTTGTGCTTCTTTAATTAAACTAGTTGACAACACAAGATTAAGACAAAGTTCCTTAGAGCATAACATAAATATGTTTGAATTTACACAAGCCAGACAACTAGATGAGCATGCATGGAAGTGTAGGAGAATAGACCATGTAGGCATGAGCCCATGGTATCCTTATAGATCATTGATGTAGCTACTCATAAAACCTCTACATATCCCATAGATAATTGGTTTAAATAGACAATTGTCAGGTATGACTCTTTCAATATAAATAAACATATCAAGCTAATTATGAATTGGGATTGAACATACATACTCTTGTTGGTGATCTTAGTTCCATTATGGGGACAATGTTTTGTCCTACTCATGCCATGTTTCCATGAGAGGCAATGCCAAGCAGATGTTATCTATCATATACTTTTAACTATGGTTATAGGGCTTATGTTATAATTCTCCTTGGTTGCACTAATAATCCTTGGAATTCTAGTAAATTAATGTTAAAAAATGTGAAGAACACACTTTGTGTTATCAACTCGAGTGTGTAAGCTTTTTAAAATGCCATGCATTGTATATGAAACCATAGGAAGTTCCCTAATGGAAATACTAACATACATATCTAGTGCCTAAATTCATTTATGCAATGGTAATAAAATACAATTATTTAACTCCTATCTCTAAAAATTAAGAGTAATTCAATGGTTAAGCTAGTAACATAGTAACAATGTGTACCCATCACCTGGGTGCGGGTGGCAATTTTGGGCATATGACTTGCAAGATTAGCAAGACAGAAGTACATGTGTCTCTTGACGTGGTTCACTCGGCAACACATTAATCTCTCCTTAAATGCAGACGGTATTCCCTAGACCCTAGGAAGCTGGAGCAATCACAACTACGACCCATGTTTTGATGCGAGGTGACAGTCCTTAAGTCATTCCATCCTTGGAACTCATGCTCGGGATCATGGAAATCTATGTGACTAGTGAACAGACCACGCGTTAGAGGGAGTTTAATGTCGCATTGGCGCGGAAATTCTCCTATTATTTCCCCAATCCTTTGGGCATTGCAGCAAACATTGTTGGCATCCTTTGGCCCTCGGTGAGTGTCCGCAAAGCAAGATCCAAGAAATTTTTCTCAGCTCTTAAAGCCCCCTGCAAATCCCTCAAATCCTATTATTTGAATTATTTAGTTCCTTCAGTTCACATAGACATGTCTCATAGACTGGGAGCCACTCCACGACGTGGAAGAAGGGGACGAGGGAGTGCCAACAAGAGAGCTAGGACTCTCTCAACAATTGTCAATACAGAGGGATTTGATGTGGAAATACCTTAACACCTGCGTCAGCTCATGAATGACTGGGAAGATGAAAGCTTGGGCTCTCCTTCCACAGTTAATCGAAGGGTCCTGCGCAAACGAAATTTTTGGGTGGTGAAAAAACTTTTTTCTAGGATCCTCTTTCTCATGGGAATCCAAGATGCTCATGTTGATCCTTTTATAGATCCTCCCAATGCTCCAATTGATCTTGAGCAAGGGCCTTCCCTATCTCTTTTACACACTAGTGCAACTTGGAAAGACAAAGCGACCACCCCCATCACCTTGGAATTCAAGAAGACGGAGCCGCTTCCGGTCAAAATGGGCTCCTCCAACTCCACCTCTAGCACCTTGAGCAGTGATGACGACACCAGAAACAATTTCAAGAGTCTTGAAGCCGAAGGTGGTAAAAGCACCTCATCCCAGTTGTGTCCCCCTACTGATAGCATATCGAAGACCCTCTCGCATATTAGCTTTGGCTTCGGAGTACCCACTGAGGAGGAGATTCCCTCCAAGCGTTGAGTTTCAGGTTCCTTTGGCTTTGTGTTCATGGACATTTTGGGTTTAGTAGTTATAGATCTTACTTGCAGTATTAGAACAATATTTTTTTTTTTAATTGTCACCTTATTGTATGATATCTTTTCCCTACCTAAGGAGGATCTTTTTTATATTTTAAACCTGATTTCCCGACAAAGGCATGCTCCTACTTTTCACTCTGTCACTATCAATCCACATAACAACTATGATAATGTGTATCCATGCTTGCACTTTTATTATAAATCAATAAATCACTCTGAACTTCTAAAAAAACATGTACCCCTCTAAAATGTATAACAACCTAATAAAATTCTAAATGAGAAAACCTATGTTAGCAATGAAAATGCAAGTTTACAAAAATGAGTAAGACAAGGGTGAAACCATAGAATACCTTAACAACCTATAGCATCAATTATGCAAAAGATAAAAGAAATGCTAACGAATTATAGATGGAATTTTATAAAACAAAAATCTATAAAGCGTTGCAAAAATGAAATAAAGTATAACAAAGAAATGAAATTGATTAAAACCCCACTAAAGTGCCCAAAAAAAACCTAAAATTTACATTCAATATAATTGATATGTAAAACACTTAATTTACATAAATAATGAAAGATATTATATAAAATGATGAATTTAGCAAAAACATTTATACGCTAAGGAAAAAGAGAACAACCAATTTCATGCTTTGGAGTGGACCTTGCTCTAAAGCATCATTGGGTGATCTATAAACTAAAATCAACACAAGTTAGCAATAAGTACATGGACTTCTTATAACTATTATAGTATAGTAGTAGTAGCTAATATATTAACAACAATGAACCCAATAAGTTTCAAAATGATTACACTTATTAGTCCCTATCGAGCAAGAAGGACTATAGGAATCGATTTTGCCACAATCTATTAATCCTTACATGTTTTACAAAGAAAAACAACCAAAGTTGTTATGCGAGAATTATGTTCTAGCCAATCAATTTATTTGAGGCCTTATTTGGCCTCAAATCGAGACATAGAGGGTAACGGTGTTAGAAACCGAAAGCGTATCAGAATGAGATACCGTCGGTTGGGTTGTTCCTTGCATAATATGATGGAAATATGCATGGATTTATCCACCTTGTAATTGACATGTTATATGCAACATTTAATGCTTGGCCACATATTAACGTATGTTTCGTTGTCATACTACTATTTGTACTTTCTTATTAATGTTGAGGTGATATCCAAAGTACATGGACTTCGGGTTAGCATAGAGTGGTAAATGTATATTTTTCTTTCATTTTACACTCAATTCAGCGTGGTAGATAGAAAATTAAGAGCTACATGGTTTTATCCTTAGCTCAGGTCCCTTCCTGTGGGGATATATTACTCATTGTTTGGTGGCATATCAGCTATCATACTTCACTGCAGTTGACGATTCTTATTTTTTAACTAAGTTTAGCTTTCAAGAGGTTTGTTTATCCCAATTTGATGGTTAACATACAATGGGAAGTTTGGGTTTTTGGGCTCCCATAATTTTTTTGGCTCAATAAGATTACAGTTCTAAAACAACAGTTCCATGTGATTTTCTTTGAGCATATATACAGAGATATCAATATGCATGCTGATAAGCTATCAAAAGATGCACTCAAAAGGCCGGAAGGCATCTTTTTCTACCAAATTCTGAAGGATGGGACTCCAATGGATGAGGGATAGATTAAGGCATATTAGTTATATGGGGATGTTTTAGCAGGTTATACACAAGCTTTTTGTTTACTTAACACTCACCTCAAGTTCATCATCAATGACTCCACCTTTGACATGATATAGGAGTTGTTATATTTTATATGTTATATTAGCATACCCGAAGGTAGTATGGTTTGCCGTGGGTAAATAAAGAAATTAATATTAATGAGGCATTGATTTGTAATTTTCTTTTTTATTACACTTTTGTGACAAAAATATTATATTTGTATGCCTTTTAGCCATTATTGCTACTTAGTGGTCCTTAAATTAATTAAGGTGAGGTTTCTTTGTTTTAATACTCTTACGTGAAGGAGGCACACTGGCACGGACTCCCTAACTCTAGAAATGGACTATACGGTCCCTGAATTCGCTCAATAGACTATCAATCCTCCCAACGTTGTGGTAATTTGCCCCTTCGTCTAGTCAAGAGGTTTCTAGGATGCCAATCCTTTCCAGAGATAGCTAAAACAAATATTGAAATCTTATATCAGCCCAAAAAATGTTTCATTGTTTCTTTGACCTATGGATATCAAGTCTATCACCACTTTGCACTGCTAAAATCACAACTCATTCTCTTTTATCATGTTTCATCCTTCATTCCTTTTTTATTGTTTTTAAAGTCTTATGCTTAATCATATGTTCAAATGTTTTATTTAAGTGTCATATACATTTGGTCATAAGTTTTGAACCTCGATGAGGAACAAACCACCCAACCATCCAACCTACCAAAAACACCATAACGCCTAGGAGGTTGTATGCCCTGATGGTCACTCTTGCATAAATATTAACAATGCCCAAATTGCAGCCCATCAGGCTAGATCGAATATTAACAATGCCCAAATTGCAGCCCATCGGGCTAGACCGAACGATGGGCATCCCGTACCGGAGGTCGTTGACTTTCCGACATAAAGGCCCCACCCAGGTTCGAAATCTGGTTTAACCGCTTTCAATGTTTTGTGGACACGTACTTAAAGCAAAGGGTTATGGTGGTGGTAGTGTGACTCGTTCCTTGGTGGCGTAGGCTCCAAACCCCTCTGTGGTGGATCCCCTAACACAAAACAAAAAAAATCTCATCGATCATAAACAAAGCCCAAAAAGGCCCTTCCCATTTTTGGTTTTTATTCCCTTTACCGTATAGGCACAACTCCCACTCATGGTGCCGACTCGTGGAAGGTCGCGATGCATTAGAGGACGGTGTAGTCAACCGATTTCATTATAAAACCGCTAAGCTGAACCCACAGTTGTTACCCATCGACTTCTGAGCTTGAGGCAGCACACTACCTGCTATACGTTTAGGCAAGCTCCCATAGGTATTTTCATATCATATCGCGGAAATATTGGTGATAATCCTATCCCGGTTCCAAGGTCAGATAAAACCAGAAGAGTTTTGAGAATAGTCTAACAGCACAGGAGAGCGCTTCAAATGGAGTGCCATAGGAAGCTAGCAACAGAAGCCAAGGAAGCTGCAGAGGAAAAACTTGCTAGCGGGGTGCATGGTGTTTCAGGTGCAATGAAGCTTGCAGTGAAGGCCCGGCGTTTGTATCCTGAACTAAAAGGCATTGATCAATTAATCTCAGTTCTAGACGTCCTTCTGGCCGCAGCGGATCCTAAGGATTGCAGTGGAAAGAGGAGGGACTATTACAGAATCTTGCAGGTTGATCCACATGCCGAAGATAAGGTGATTAAGAAACAGTACAGAAAAATAGCGCTAAATGTTCATCCTGATAAGAACCACTCGATAGGAGCCGAGGAAGCATTTAAATTAGTTATAGAAGCTTTCGAGGTCCTTTCAGATAAGGGAAAGAGAGCAATTTACGATAAAGGACAGTGGCACCGTCTTTCCAATTTCTCGGAGATGAGATTTAAGAGATGGAAGGAGGAATGGCAGAAAAAGAGGGAGGGATTGCAGAAAAATAGGGAAGAATGGCAGAGGAAGAGTGAGGAATGGCAGAGAGAGAGGGAGGATAGGCTGAAAGAGATGGAGGAATTGCAGAGAAAGAGGGAAGAGTGGCTGAAAACGATGGGAGAATTGCAGAAAAAGAGGCCGCGGAGTTGTGACGAAGATCTCGATAGAGCACGGATGAAAATGCAAAAAAACAAAGAGGAATGGGAGAAAAGGAGCTCCCAGATGTCCGAAGAGGAAATCAGAAAAATGAGGGAGGAATGGAAGGAAAAGTTCGCAGAGATCAGCCGAGGACCTCGAGAGAATCTCAGGGATGAAAATGCAAATTGACAAAGAGCAAATTAGCATTTTCCATTTTTTTTAATTTGTGAGTCAAAAAGAATTTCTTTATTTATTTTTTAGTTTTCTTACTGTAACATTATGTATGATAAACTACTGTGCATGACAACATCTCCTCTATACTAGGTTGTAGATCACTTCTGTGCTCTCAATGCAATAATGTTACATTACTTTATGTGACAACATCTCCCACATACTTGGTTGTAGAGCACCTTGCTACTCTTGGTGCAACCAGCATAGATCCATCATAAATGCTATCAACCACTAAGAGGCATCCAATGTCCCTTCATTAAAGTTGTGGACAAAATTTACATTTTTTTCTTTATTAGCAAACCCCATTATTTTGTGAATTTAATTTTGTAAAAGGTTATGACTTCCTGTAAGAAAGTACTCATGTTGTAATTGTTTTGTTAATATTAATTTAAGATGGAAGTGGGAGAGCCAACACAATGGGCATGGGTATGAAATATGTGAAGGTTTAATTATGTGGCACTTATTCAAAATTTTATGAATGTGAGTTCTTTATTCAAGTCAGGGTTATATTCATTCCATGTGGATAATGTTAATTCCATGTTGAAGTTGTTTTTTTATTGTAAGCTAGTAGTAAATCCTTTTATTGCCAAAAAAAGATAACAGTTCACATCAAGTTCATTGCCCACCCTCCAAAGGGAAAACGTGCCAAAAGAAAAAAATATGGATCTCCTAACACAGAGAAAACATATCCAAATTCTTTACAAAGAGGTGTCTATTAGTCTACCTCGAAAAACAATTAAACTAAACCATTTACAGACCGAGTTTTTGTGAAAAGTATGCTTCTATTCTTCAAAAACCAAGATTTCAAAAGGCAAGAAAAACAAAAACAAATAGAGAAACCATTTACAGATCGAGTTTTTGTGAATAAGTATGCTTCTATTCTTCAAAAACCAAGATTTCAAAAGGCAAGAAAAAAAAACAAACATAGAACACACTAAAATTACTCAGATGCCTGCTTAACACCCAGGCTTGAAGTGGTTTCAGTGCTGGAATCCAATATGATGCCAAGATGAGAGGCAATCTGCTGCACATTTCTAGTTATCTCGTCCAGTTGGAGGTGGATGGATTGATGAGCTTCTCCTTTTTCCAGTAGGCGTTTCACATGAGAATTTTTCGGTGCCAAGCCATGTCCAGTGTTTTCATGTACAAAACAACACGAGCACGAGGGTAGCTTGGATCTGGAAGCAGTGCTTCAAATTCCTTACGCACCTCTTCATCATGTGTGCATTTCCTAGTTACTCTTGGATCAACTTCCACCTCTTCTATTTCCTCTTTAATTTCTTTCGAAGTATGCTCTCTGTAAAGATGAGTAGTGTTTACAATATTTCTCATCATTCTGGACGAGGTGGTTGGAGGTAAGGTCGAGGAGCTTGCCTCCTTGGCTTTCCTATGTCTATAACGACGAGGCTGCGGAGGCATGTTGATGCTAAACAGCAGGGAGGGCTTCCAAAAGGGGGGAGAGGCGTGGCTAGTGCACTAAGATGTGAGCGCAGGCCAAAGGTATCCGGGTAGAGCAAATGCACAGAGGGAAGTGGAGGCTTCAGTTAAGAGCTCGAAGAGCTCGGGAGAGAAAATACACAAAGGGATGGAACACAGCGTCGAGGAGAAGAGAGAGGTGTTCAACCAGGGAGATTCAGAAGGATACCACTAAGGAATATGCACCCAAGGATGGTCATAGGGGAAAGGGCAAGATGCCCTCACTATACCATAAACTAGACGGGCTAAATCGAGAAAACTAGAGACTGCAAATGAAATTGAATTGAGAAACCAACTTCCATATAAACGCGAGATTACCATTATTACACAGGCTGGAGGGTGAGGTCTAGTACCCAGGAGGTTGTCCTTCAGGATCCCGACCATAATTTCTCAAGACGGGCAAATCGGTTCGCATGTTTGCCTCCTCTTCAAGTCTGCTCTCTTCCACCGCCATAGTTGCATCACGATGATTTGCAGTATTACCTTCTCCACTACACTAAATTAAGCGCATGAGAGGTTCATATTGCACGGGCCATGCTAGGGGATGCGAGTTGGTGGTGTGAGGCTCGGCCACGTGCCTCTCATGTGCTCCTTCATTTGTCCTCATGAGCACCTGCCGTGGGGATTGAAGTTGTTTTACTTGTGAGGGTTCACATATTAAATTTCCTTATTTTAAGGGATGTTTGGCATAATTTGTCAAAATAAGGTTTTGTTTTTTAATATCTTTCTTGTGAGAGTTCCTTCCTTTATATAGAAACTGGCGGGCTAATTACAAGGCTGAAAATCAGCCATTACATCTAACTATGCATAGTAAGTAGCTGATCTGAATAGAAACTGTTGGGCTAATTACAAGGCTGAAAATCAGCCATTACATCTGACTATGCACGATAAGTAGCTGATATGAATAGAAACTATTGATTTTGCTAACATCCCCCTTCAAATTGATGCTGGGCAATCAAGAAGCATCAATTTGTCAATCAGGAACTGATGGCGAGGACGAGAGAGAGCCTTGGTGAAGACATCAGCAGTTTGGTGTTCAGTGGAAATGTGTGGAAGAGTAATCTCATGATGAGCAATGGCTTCACGAATGGAATGACAATCCACTTCAATATGTTTGGTGCGCTCATGAAAAACCGAATTGGCAACAATCTGAATAGAACTGGTATTATCAACATGAAGAGGAGTAGGAGTAAGTTGTGGAACACTAAGTTCGCCTAACAACCCTCGAAGCCATACAATTTTAGAACAGGCAGACGACATAGCCCGATATTCAAACTCGGTGGATGACTTCGAGACACGAGCCTACTTCTTACTCGTCCAAGAAATAAGGGCATCGCCAAGAAACATACACCAACCCGTAACAGAACAATGAGTATCCACACAACCAGCCCAGTCGGCATCACTAAAACCCCCCAACTTTAAAGAATTCCCTGAAGGGAAAAACAAACCGCGACCAGATGTCCCTTTGAGGTATCGAAGAAGACGATGGACAGCGGCCAAATGTGTCTGGCAAGGAGCCTGCATAAACTGACTGACCTACTGAACAACAAACGAGATATCAGGTCGAGTAATGGTCAAATAATTCAAACTGCCCACCAGCTGCCGATACATCGAGGGATTAGATAAGGAATCACCACCCGCCTGATGCAGCTTCAAATTGACCTCCATAGGTGTAAGAACTGAATTACCGTCTTGAAGACCGGCTAAAGAAAGAAGTTCTTGGGTATACTTATGCTAATGTAAGAGCATGCCATTTGGACAATGTTCGACCTCAAGTCCAAGAAAATACTGCAGTGGACCAAGATCTTTCATATGAAACGAAGATTTGAGGTGCTACTGGAGCTGCTCAATTAACGGGAGATCAGATCCGGTAATCACAATATCATCGACATACATAAGAAGTATAACGATCCCAATAGCAATCTTGCAAAAGAAGAGAGAGGAGTCATACTGACTCTGAGTAAAAGTGAAATACAGTAGAGTAGTATGAAACTTCTCAAACCATGCCCACGATGCCTGCTTCAAACCATACAAAGACCACTTCAAGTGACAAACCTCAATAGAAGAGGGAGGAAACAAGCGAGGAGGAGGAGACATAAATATTGCTTCCTTTAGATCACCATGTAAAAACGCATTCTTCACATCCATCTGGCGAAACGACCATCCTTTCGAAACAACAAGAACCATAACAGTGCAAACAGTAGTCATTTTGGCCACGGGAGCGAATGTCTCCTCATAATCAAGCCCATACTCCTACCGATTCCCGAGTGCCACCAGACGAGCTTTATGTCTTTCGATAGAGTCATCAGCACGTAGCTTGATGGTGTATACCCATTTGCACCCAATAGGCTTAACTCCAGCAGGACAAGTGACGATGTCCCAAGTGTGATTGTCTTGAAGAGCCTAAAGTTCGTCCTGCATAGCTTGGCGCCAACACTCTTGAGTAGAAGCCTGAGAATAAGACTTAGGCACAGAAGTAGTATCAAGAGTAGCCTGAAGAGTGAAAGAAGAAAACCCATACCAATTCAGAGGCCGAGAAACCCTAGTAGACCGGCGGGGCTCATGCAAGACAGGATCAAGTGGCAGTTCAAAGGAAGGAAGAGGTAGTGGGCGACGTCGCTGATACACAAGACCTGGCTAAAAATGAGTAGGAGTACTAGACACATCATCCAAAGGATAAAGCAAAATAGAGGAAGAAACAAGATTAGTACGAGATGGAAAGAAATATTGATTTAAAAAAAAAATCACATTTCGAGAAATACGAAGCTTGTTAGCATCCGCATCATAACACACAAACCCTTTATGAGAGTTACTATAGGCAAGAAAAGCACACTGAACAGCTTGGGCAGCTAGCTTGTGACGTTCAATGGGAGGTAAGTGAACAAAACAGACGCAACCAAAAACATGCAGAGAATTATAGTCAGGAGGAACACCAAACAAATGAGAATATGGAAAATCAAAATGCAAGGTAGGAGAAGGCAAACGATTAATCAAATATACAGCCGTAGATAATGCCTCTACCCAAAATCTAGGAGGGACAGAAGATTCAAGCATCAAGGTACAAACAACATCTAAAAGATGTCTATTCTTATGCTCGGCGACTCCATTTTGTTGAGGGGTGTAAGGACAGGAACGCTGAGAGAGAATACCCTTCTGTTGTAGGAAAGATTGAAAATCATGAGACATATATTCTCCCCCAGAATCTGAGCGCAAGGTCTTAATACAGGTAGAAAATTGTGTTTCTACATAGGCAACAAAAGTTTGGAAGGTCGAAAACACATCAGCTTTAGAACGAAGAAAATAGACCCAAGTGAAACGATTGTAATCGTCAATAAATGTCACAAAATACCTGTTTTGAGCATGAGAAAGAATAGGACTCATACCCCAAACATCAGAATGAATAATCTCAAAGCATGTAGAAACACGACTACCCTGCAAAGGAAATGGTAAAGATTTGCTTTTACCAAGTTTACAAGGTGCACAATCAAAAGACAAGGAAGAAAATGCATTTGTATTGCTCAAATAACCATGTTTTATAAGATGTGTCAAAATTACAGAGTTGGGATGTCCCAATTTCTTATGCCAAAAAGGGCTATTATTAGCAATAGCGGAACAACCAACAGAAATTGACCGAGGAACAGAAAACGACTGAAGAGGAAAAAGACGTCCCACTTTAGGCCCCTTCGCTATCTCCGGTCTCGATGCTTGATCATGCACACAACAACCACTACGATCAAAATGAAGAGAATAATTTTCTTCTACTAATTGTCCAACAGAAATGAGATTGGCAGATAAATCAGTAGACACGAAAACATTAGTAAAGGAAGACCCCAGATTTCCAACCGCAATAATAGGAAGAGTACTGCCATCGACGATCTGAATATGCTGCTCACCATCATACTTACGAACATTATGTAAAGTTGTCGGACTGCCAGTCATGTGATTGGAAGCCGCAGAGTCAATTAACCAAGGAGAAGGAAGAAGATGTTTCTTACCTTGGAGACCAAGAGCAAAAAGAGCAGAAACAATCATCTATTGAACCTGCTCGGGAGTAAGGTTGGAAGAAGAACCTGGAACCAGGCTGAACGGAAGATGCAGGCACAAAGGTGGACTGAACAGCAGTATGAAAAGCAGGAGCGGATTGATTTTGAGGGCGTACACAACAATCCTTAATGATATGGCCTTCCTTCTTGCAATAATTGCAGAATTTCTTGCTGCAATGTTTTGCAATGTGCCCAACTTCCTTGCAACTGTAACACTGCGGCGGAGATCTGCATCGTCCTTTGTCGTGAGCAGCGTAGGCCACATTATCCAACTCAGTACCACCAGCGTCTTGAGCAATGCCAAGCTGTGAGGCGAGACGCTATTCTTCACGCAAGAGTTCACCCAAGAAGACATCCAAAGAGGGGACAGGTGTGCGATTGATTAACCCAGGTCATGCACTTTCAAACTCGGGTCGGAGCTTCATAAAAAATTGATCCCGCTGGCTCTCAGAATGAACCGCTTGTAGTGCCGCTAAAGCATCTTTGGGAACCTTAGAGTGTACCAACCCAGAATAATCACTCTATAAATTAAGAAAACCGGAATATAATTGTTCAATCGAGAGGTTCCCTTGGCGATAGTTTCCGATGTCTAACTCCAATTGAAACTTTCGGGCAGAATTATCTTGATAATAAATCCGCCGAAGGTAATCCCATATTGTCTTAACAGTAGTGAACCCACGAAGATTGTTGACCATATGGGATTCAACAGAACTGAGTAGCCAGGAAGCAATTTTGGCATCCCTTCCTTCCCATAAACTAAGTTCCTTGGGATCAGTTGGAGCCTGAGAAGACCCATCCAAATGACCCCATAACTCCTTCCCTTTCACAAACATCCTGAACTGGAATTCCCAACTGGCGTAGTTCTTGCCATTAAAGCGAACAATAGAATTTTTGCCTGACATAATAACCACCAAAAAAAAAAAAACCGAAATTGCGATAGCCCCACACCAGAATTGCGATAGCCCAAACCACCCAAAAATCCAAAAAAAAAATCCTATGGAAAGCTAAGAGACTGCTGATGTCTAAGGTTTTGTTTTTGAATATCTTCCTTGTGAGAGTTCCTTCCTTTATATAGAAACTGTCGGGCTAATTACAAGGCTGAAAATCAGCCATTACATCTGACTATGCACAGTAAGTAGTTTATCTGAATAGAAACTATCGGGCTAATTACAAGGCTGAAAATCAGCCATTACATCTTACTATGCACTGTAAGTAGCTGATCTGAATAGAAATTGTCGATTCTGCTAACAGGGGGATGTGAGTTGGTGGTGTGAGGCTCGGCCACGTGCCTCTCATGTGCTCCTCCATTTGTCCTCATGAGCACCCGCCGTGGGGATTAAAGTTGTTTTACTTGTGAGGGTTCACATATTAAATTTCCTTATTTTAAGGGATGTTTGGCATAATTTGTGTGTGCTTGTGTCTCGAGTTCATTTATTGAATTTAGTTATTTTAAGTAATTTTTTGCATAATATTATATGGTTGTGTCAAAGTTCACTTCTAGTGGTTTGTTGAAGTTGTTTTACTTGTGAGGGTTCACATATTAAATTTCTTTATTTTAAGGGATGTTTGTCATAATTTTTTTATGCTTTTATCTCGGAGTTCATTTATTGAATTTAGTTATTTTAAGTAATTTTTTGCATAATATTATATGGTTGTGTCAAAGTTCATTTATTGTGGTTCACTTATAAAATTCCCTTGTCTTTTTGGAAAAGTTTAGCATAATTTTATACGATTGAGTCGTAGTTCACTTTGTCTTAGTTCCCTCCGTTGTTGCACCTCATTTCGTCCCAACTCATGATAAGTGTCAGAGTTGCAGGAATCATAAGTCTTATACATAAAAAGTTTGAAAATACTACTTTATAAGCCATAATTTAATATGGTCCCAAAATTCTGTCTTAATTAAAATATTATAACATTTACATTAAAAAGAGTATTTATTTACATGTATTAACCTAAAACGATGTATTCACATTAAAAAGAGTATGTATTGACATGTATTAAAACGATGGGAGAATTGCAGAAAAAGAGGCCGCGGAGAATTGCAGAAAAAGAGGCAACTAGCATAGATCCATCATAAATGCTATCAAGCACTAAGAGGCATCCAATGTCCCTTCATTAAAGCTCTGGACAACATTTACATTTTTTCTTTATTAGCATGTTTCTTTACCACTATCTCTGTAACGCCCCTTGTTTGAAACCCCATTATTTTGTGAATGTAATTTTGTAAAAGGCTATGACTTCCTATAAGAAAGTACTCATGTTGTAATTGTTTTGTTAATATTAAATTTAAGATGGAAGTGGGAGAGCCAACACAACAGGCATGTTATAATTGTTTTGCTAATATTAAATTTAAGATGAAAGTGGCAGAGCCAACACACTAAATGTACAGGGACTCATGTATTTACCTCGGTTAGTGAGGGGTGGTTCCGTATAGCCTAAAAGGTGTTAATTCATGCTTTATTTCTATTAATTCATGGGTATGAAATATGTGAAGGTTTAATTATGTGGTACTTATTCAAAATTTTATGAATGTGAGTTATTTATACAAGTCAGGGATATATTCATTCCATGTGGATAATGTTAATTACGTGTTGAAGTTGTTGTTTTTTTATTGTAATCTAGTAGTAAATCCTTCTATTGCCAAAAAAAGATAACAGTTCACATCAAGTTCACAGCCCTCCCTACAAAGGGAAAACGGGCCAAAAGAAAAGAATATGGGCCCTCCCAACAGAGAGAAAACAGATCCAAATTCTTTACAGATAGGTCTCTATCAGTCTACCTCGAAAAAAAATTAAACGAAACCATTTACAGACCGAGTTTTTGTGAATAAGTATGCTTCTATTCTTCATAAACCAAGATTTCAAAAGGAAAGAAAAAAAAACAAACAGAGAACCCATTGAAATTACTCAGATGCCTGCTTAACACCCAGGCTTGAAGTGGCTTCGGTGCTGGAATCCAATATGATGCCAAGATGAGAGGCAATTTGCTGCACATTTCTAGTTATCTCATCCAATTAGAGGTGGATGGATTGATGAGCTTCTCCTCTTTCCAGTAGGCGTTTCACATGAGAATTTTTTGGTGCCAAGCCATGTCCAGTGTTTTCATGTACAAAACAACACGACCACGAGGGTGGCCTGGATCTGGAAGCAGTGCTTCAAATTCCTTGCGCACCTCTTCATCATGTGTGCATTTCCTAGTTACTCTTGCATCAGCTTCCACCTCTTCTATTTCCTCTTTAATTTCTTTTGGAGTCTACTCTCTGTAAAGACGAGCAGTCTTGACAATATTCCTCATAATTCTGGACGGGGTGGTTGGAGGTAAGATCAAGGAGCTTGCCTCCTTGGCTTTCCTATGTCTATAACAACGAGGCTGCGGAGGCATGTTGATGCTAAACAACAGGGAGGGATTCCAAAAGGGAGCAAAGGCATGGCTAGTGCACTAAGATGCGAGTGCAAGCCAAAGGTGTCCGGGTAGAGCAAATGCACAGAGGGAAGTGGAGGCTTCAATTAAGAGCTCGAAGAGCTCAGGAGAGAAAATGCACAAAGGGATGGAACACAACGCCGAGGAGAAGAGAGAGGTGTTCGACCAGGTAGATTCAGAAGGATACCACTGAGGAATATGCACCCAAGGATGGTCAGAGGGGAAAGGGCGGGATGCCCTCACTATACCATAAACTAGACGGGCTAAATCGAGAAAACAAGAGACTGCAAATGAAATCGAATTGAGAAACCAACTTCCATATAAACGCGGGATTACCATTATTACACAGGCTGGAGGGTGAGGTCTAGTACCCAGGAGGTTGTCCATTAGGATCCTAGCCATAATTTCTCAAGACGGCCAGATCGGTTCACATGTTTTCCTCCTCTTCGAGTCTGCTCTCTTCCACTATCATACTTGCATCACCATGATTTGCAGTAGTACCTTCTCCACTACACTAAATCGAGCGTGTGTGAGCTTCATATGGCATGGGCCATGCTGGGGGATGCGAGTTGGTGGCGTGAGGCTTGGCCACGTGCCTCACATGTGCTCCTCCATTTGTCCTCATGAACACCCGCTACGGGGATTGAAGTCGTTTTACTTGTGAGGGTTCACATATTAAATTTCCTTAGATGTTTGGCATAATTTGTTTATGCTTGTGTCTTGAGTTCATTTATTGAATTTAGTTATTTTAAGTAATTTTTTGCATAATATTATATGGTTGTGTCAAATTTCACTTCTAGTGGTTTGTTGAAGTTGTTTTACTTGTGAGGGTTCACATATTAAATTTCCTTATTTTAAGGGATGTTTGGCATAAAATTTTTATGCTTTTATCTCGGAGTTCATTTATTGAATTTAGTTATTTTAAGTAATTTTTTGCATAATATTATATGGTTGTGTCAAAGTTCACTTATTAAATTCCCTTGTCTTTTTGGAAAATTTTAGCATAATTTTATACGATTGAGTTGTAGTTCACTTTGTCTTAGTTCCCTCCATTGTTGCATCTCATTTCGTCCCAACTCATGATAAGTGTCAGAGTTGCCAGGAATCATAAGTCTTATACATAAAAAGTTTTAAAATACTACTTTATAAGCCAGATATAACTAGATACAAAAGTGCCTTAAGTGAATTCATGATACAACTATGGATCCAGCATATCAGATCAAATCCCAGTTCCAAAAACCCATCCTTACAATCGAAACATCTCAGAGAAATAGCTAAAGATGCCTATGGTTGCCCAAAAAAGATGAGCTTCACTCTTATCAACGACAGCTTAAAAATCCATAAAAGCTAGTAGTTTGCAGCAAAAAATGAAATGAGCACCAAAGATAAGCTTAGAAACAGTTCACGACCCCTTCCTTGATCATAGAGCCAAAGGAAAAATCTTTCCAATAGATCAAACCAAGAGGCATCCCAATTGCCTATTTTAATAGAGTGTCCGCCTAAGTGTTATATTCACGGAACACATGAGAAATTGAGAGAGAAGGACATGACTGGAGTGAAGAACGAACCCTCCGGATCCAATGATGAAGGGTAATTGATTGAAAAGATCAACAATTGAGAGCCCAGTCAATTATGACCTTAGAATCCCCTAGAATGCATTGAAGAAAAATCCCACGCAGATTCACAAAATGGAGAAGGCCCCACAGAGCCAAAATATCAGCACGATTATTAGATCCCATACCAACATTCATACAGAATTGAATACAAAATCTCCCAGCAAGTTTGATGACCATCCCTACTCTGTAGTCGCCATCAAGCGCTGCACTGTCAAAAAATACAACTGCCCCTTTGGTAACAGGTTCAGGATATCTGATTAAACGACCCCTGCAACGAGGAGCAGACATAATGCCAAAGGATTAGATAGAAATAACCTTAAGTGTAATGACATCCCTATTGACTAGAACAACTTGAAACAATTGAAGATTACAACTCCTCCAGATATACCACGTAAAAATCATAGCATGCTTAATAGATAGTACAAGATGATCAGCTGCTTTCCTGAGGAAATCAACACACGAGCAGATGTCCCAAGACCATCTACAGTTTAAGTCATGACAGATTAGCATCCATAGGTCACGAAAAATGGTGCAATCACAGAATAAGTGGTCAACCGTCTCATATGCATATTTACAAAGAATACATCTCCCAATCCCATGAAATCCCCGACGTTGAAGCACATCCCGGGATAGAATTTTTTGATTAATGGAGAGCCACGTGAAACATTTAATTTTTTGTTGTGCTTTAGCATTCCAGATGGTCGAGAGCCACCATCCAGGCCAATGCAACCTATGCTACGGGAGAAGTGACATATATGCATGGCTAGCAATGACAGAGCCCACCCTCTTTTCACCATACCAAACCAAGAAGTCCGGGTCCGCAGTGAGGAGAATTCTTGCCACCCTCAGACTAGCAACGAATTCCTCCCATTCCCCAGCAGCAATATCATCCAGGCCCAAATTCCCCACCGAGATCCGATTCAGAGAAGATCCCCCATCATAAACCCAGACCTGCTACAGGACATATATATTCCTCTCATGAAGAGCGGACAAAAGAGAAACATATAATTACTACTTACTAATCCCAATGATCGGATCTAGAACAACATTAATAGTATTACCACGACCCACCTACCACTTAAGATGGCGGATACTACAAGGAAGGGCCAAGCAAAGGCTGCTCCACATCTTCGAAGGAAAAAGATATTTGTACTTACCCGCACACAACCAAGACAAGAGAGGCAAGCGTTTCATATATTTGGCATTGATAATGTCACCCCACAGACCAATCTTGGATAGTCCACACCACAAACTCTTTGCACAAAGAGAGAGGTTATGATAATCCCAGCTGCTTAAAACCCCAACCACCCCAATAATTTGGCAGGGACACGAATTTCAAATCAGCAAGATGAAATTTTCCATTCTCATTCATACCCCTCCAAAGAAAACGAAAGAAAATTCTCCGCATGGAAACCAAAATACTCGCAGGAACCGTGAAAATGGAGAACCAGTAGACGAGGGTGGATTGTAGGACATATAGAACTAATGTCTTACACCCCCCCAATGAGATCCATCTGGAAGTCCAATGACTCATTCTCCTTTGAACTTTTTTGATCGGCTAGTTCCAGTCAGCACGCAAATATAAGTTGGGTTTTAGAAAAAATCTTAGGTATTTGATACCAATATCTAGGAGATCACTTTTGATGTGAAACAGATGAGTAATGCTAGACAAAACCTCATCCTCAACATTCCAATGTATGAAGCAAGACTTTTGAGGACAAAAAGACATACCAGAAGCACTACAAAAAGATCAGTAATCCCTTTGATGCACAATCATTCCTCATAAACACCTTTCCCGAAAATCATCACATCATTAACAAATAAAGTGTGAGTTAAAGATATAGTACCGAAAAATTTAATACCTTTAATCCAGCCACCAATCTTGGCTTTGTGCAGGAGGAGACTGAGGCCTTCGATGACCAAAAAAAATAGGTACGACAAAAGGCGGCATCCTTTCCTTATGCCTCAAGACCCTTTGAAAAAAACAAACAGAGACCCATTTACCAGGACAACAAAAGAAGCTGAGTTGCCACAATACATGATTCACTGCGAAACATTCAATGGAAGCCCAATCTGGACAAGGATCAGATGTAAAAAGGACCGGTCTACTTTATCATAGGCCTTTTCAAGATTAACTTTAAGGATCATCGCAGACAAGTTCTTCATTTTAATGGAATGAAGTCTCTTGAACAATACCAATTGCATCCATGATTTGTCTATCAGAGAGGAACCCAAACTGTTCTGCTGAAATGAACCTCCCCAACACTGCTTTCATCCAACCATCGATGATCTTCGAGATCAACTTGTACAAAAGATTGCATAAAGAATTATGTTTAGTAAGTGCATACAAGCATAGTCGCATGAGTATTTATGAATCTCATAAATTATCCAAAGATTTTGCTAATATTTATTTTGTTTATTATATATTTGTATAAGAGTTTATGAATCTTATGAATGTGTTTAAGCTTATGCTATTTACTTATGATAATTATGCATTTTAATATGAACTTGTCATGTTTATGCATATAAAATTCATATATATATATATATATATATAT
>LPNX010136783.1:225606-363101 GCA_001517045.1 Pseudotsuga menziesii
TTGTTCCGATTCATTTTCCATTGGTCTTTCTTCTAAATCGCCGAGTGTTCTGGGAGTTGTCATAATCTTATATTCATCATCTACAATATGTTTATCTTGATCATTCTTTGCAACTTTCTTTGTATCATGCTTTTACTTTGAATGTGATCCTTCAAAATCTTGTTGTGTTTTGACCTTGGCTTTCCTTTTATATCCCTTACGTTGTTTAACATTTCCCCAACTATCCTCACTCTGATTTCTGGAGCTACTGCTCTTTTGTGTTGAAGGGATATTTTCCTCTTTTCCTTTCTCCATATTTTGTTTCCCTAGGGTCTCTTCTTTCTCAACATTGAATCCAAAACAAAATAGAAAATGTAACTAGGTCTGGTTGTTTTTCCTCAATTCATTGAGAACCAATAACTCAACTAACCCATGATTAAAAATACTATGAGAGGTATGATCTAAATTATTTCTAACTTCCGTTGCCATTTTGGATAAACTATTTAACATATAATAGGGAAAATTAAGTTTTGACACACTTGTAGCATGAAGAAGGAACCAACGATGGTATCTGTAAACCGTGGAAAATATTCCCTTACATGTAATATAGTGTTGTATAATACTTAATACTTTCCTCCATTTCTATTTCAACTGATTTTGGTGAAATCCTTTGCTCCAATCCAGTTGCGCATGCCATGGAAAGAGAAACGAGTTTAAATCAACTTAAAATGAAACCTTTTAAACCACAAATCACCTTCTTTGGATAACCCAGTCTCTTCTGCAATAGATGATTCTAAAACTTCAAAACTCAAATTATCAAAATCAACCTATGTGCCTGTGAACCTGCATGTGAATTACTATGTGACTTCTACATTGTCACCATTTATTTTTTCAAATAAAGTAAATCATCTTCCATTTATCATCACATTTGCATAGTGAGTATGCTCTTTAACCAATTTGGTAGAAATATGCCTAAACTTGTGTATTTTACCACCTATTTTTTTCATCCTAGCAATTGAGGACTAGAAAATACTTGCTCAGATCCAACTGTAAACAATCAAAGAGCTCAAAAAAACATCAATTGTTGAAAATAGTTGTCAATTGATGTCAAAAGAGTTCAGCAATGACAAAAGAATAACAAGTAAACATGATGACAAGGTCGAAGACAAGGGGAAGATCCACAAAGTAAGCAGTGGAAGAAAACATTCCAAAGTGTGGATGTTATTTGGACGACCCAGATCAGTTGAGAGAAATTGTGGAAGCCATTTTTTAGAAGATCCACAATGGTGAATGGTTTCCACACAAGAAAAGTGAGGGTATGCATTTGATCGTAGATAGATGGTCAGGAGTGAACCCGGAAGGAAATCAAAGGTCTAGAAAAATGCGAAAACAAAGTTGCAGAAGTCCAAAATGAGAAAGTCTGGTTCTGCAATCTGTAATCCGAATATCAACGGTCAAGAAAGCATCCACAAGAAATCAATGACTGATAGAGTTGCGGAAAACAATTTGCGAAAGAGAATCGCAGAAGAACAATTCGAAAATATTAGAAGGCACATCCGCAATCCGCAAGATCGACGGAGTCAGGAAAGACTCCGCAAGAGATCGACGACGCTGAAGAAAAATTCCATAAAGGGAACTGCGGAAGTAGTTTGAACAAAATTGGAAATGCTGCAATCCGCAATCTGCATCTGATCTCAGATCAATGGTCAGGGAAGAGTCCGCAAGAAATAAACGGTGCGGAAAGTACCTTGCAGAAAGGTAGTTGCGGGAAGAAAAATGCGGAAGGACTTTTTGAGAAAAGTCAAAATGTGCGACCACAATCTGCAACCCGCAATTACAGAAAGGTCATTGCATAAAGGCAATTTCGGAAGGATTTTTGTCGTGGAAATATAATTGCAAAAAATGAGTGCAAAAAGGTAAATGTGGAAAATATATGCTGCGGAAAGGACGTTGTAGAAAGGAAACTGCAGAAGGTCGCGACCGATAAATTAAACATAGTTAAAAACAATGAACATAGAAGTAATTCAGAATTAGTTTATTTTTCTTTGAAGAGTCACGATGAAGATAGGTGATTGTTGAATGAAGATATATGTTTGAGGGTATATAAGCAAAGTTTTAAACCTTTGAATAAGTGTCTCTGGACATTCAGTTGAAATATCGATTGAATAACAATCAAAGATCAAATTATCATATGAGGGAGGTTGGGAGGCACTAGGGCAAGCAACAAGTTTGTCAGGGGTTCGTAGGCTCCTTCCAGTCGTACGTCTTAAATAGGTTTTTGTAGCATCCTTTCAGTAGCAGTTGATAAAACCATGGAGTCGTAGCCTCTTTCCAATAATAGCTGGTAAATAGTGTGTAGCACCATCCTTGTCTGTAGTAGCAGGAAAAAACTATTTGTAAAATATAAATTTGCAGTAATAGGGAGTATTGGTGGTTTACCCAATTGGGCTTCCATGATAAATTTGTGTTTTGTGTGTTTTTGTAGGTAATGTGTGTTAATGAATAAATTAAAAGTGGTTTAGATTGTTAAAAGTTATCAATATTGATTCACCCACCCCCCCCTCTCTCTCAATATTGTCCAATATTTCAACAATTGGTATCAGAGCAGGATTCTTCACTATAGATTAATCATTGAAAGGAAGATCCTATTGAAAATCACTATGGATCAACAAGGATTAGCCACCAACAGACCTCCTTTATTTACTGGAGATAATTATGCATATTGGAGCGTAAGAATGAAGTTCCATATAATGGTTATTGGATACAAAGTTTGGAGAACTGTTGAAACATAATATAAAGTACCAGATGATGTACCTATAAACAAAGGAGAACTAAGCCTATATGAGGCCAATGCAAAAGCTCTGAGTGCAATTTTGAGTGGGTTGACAGAATCAATACTTGTAAAAGTCATGTAATGCAAAACATCCAAACATGCATGGGAAAAACTAAAATGTGTCTATGAAGGAGCACCCAAAGTCAAGGAATCCAAACTCCAGACCTTCAAAGGACAGTTTGAAAACCTAAAAATTAAAGAGGAAGAAAATATTACAGAATATCTTCTAAGAGTATATGAAATTGTTAATGCCATTAGAGGCATTGGAGGAGAAATTAAAGAGAAATACGTAGTCAACAAGGTACTAAGAACCCTGCCAATGAGATATGACTCAAAGGTATCCTCTCCAGAAGAACAAGATGATCTTAAACTTATGACAGTAGATGAACTACATGGGATATCCACTGCCTATGAGATGTGAACATGACAAAATGGATCATCAAAGAAGGAATCGGCTTCTAAATCCGTATCCAAGATCCAATTTGAGGACCTAGATGATGAGGAAGCCCTCTTCATCAAGAAACTTGAGAGAGGCACTGGAAAGTACAAAGGGAAGTTACCCTTGAAATTTTTTAACTGTGGAAGGATTGGACATTTTCCCAAAAAGTGTCCTTACCCAAAAGAAGAGGATAGAGATGATGAAGAACCTTGATGTCATAAGAAAGATCAAAATAATAAGAACATATACAAGAAGAAGTTTCAGAAAAATAGGAAAAACCTCTACTCCAAAGAAGATAGTGAAAATGATGAAATAAGTGAAGATGATGAAGTCGTATTCATGGGTTTCGAAAGCGAAATTCCTGAAGAAGAAATAGAATATGTGGTAGATCTTGAAGCAGAACTTATAAATGCTCATGAAGAATTAGAGAAGTATAGAAGGATGTACAAAAAATAAAAAACTCACATGATATAATTTGAAGAGAAAAACAAAGATGCATAAAGAATGATTGCTGACTTAAAAAATCAAGTCTTAGAGGTCGAAAGGGCTGAAAACAATCTAGAACGGAAGCTCAAAAGGAGAATACAAGAATCTGAAAGGATTGGACAAGACATTATGCACCTTAGAAATAAACTGGATGAAGAATCAATCAAATCAAGGTTTGAAAATAGTTCAAGGACTTTAGATGAAATCCTAAGTGTTCAAAGACCATCAAGTGACAAATATGGATTAGGGTTTGACAAAGAAAAACCAGGATATTCTTCTTGCACAAATCAAGATGGAAATAAAAGAAGCTATGATGTTGTACTCATTAGCCAAAGAGAAGAAAGTAAGAAATTTGTTTCTCCCTTACAAAGAACATATATGATTCCTAAAAGACCAGTGACAAGTAAACATCGGCAACTCTTTTTATGAAATTGTTACACCTGTAACAATTTTGAACATATGGCTAGAAATTGTAAACTAAAGACTCCTGTGGATAAAGGGATTACATCACATACTTCTGTCTATAAGAAAATTATTACCAAAAACAATCCAAAAGGAAGAAACTACAATTCTTTTACTCCTCTATAGAGTTATAGTACATAATGCTACTGTAAGGGTTCATCCTTACAATATTATCATAATTGATAATATATATTTATTTATTATTGAATTGATAATTTATTACATTTGAGAGGTTTACATTATATATGGAAGCTAACCTATGAGTGGTTGGACCCTCAAAAGAGGTGACCTTTGACCATTAATACTAATTAATCGAATTGTTAATTAATTAATTAATAATAATAATATACTATACAGGTATATTACAAGTCATCCTGCTCTGAAAATATTCGTCCAAGAATCTTCTTATGAACATGATGCAACTAGAATTCTTGCCACAAATAATGGTGCCACAGTTTAGTATTTCTTGGAATATTTGTTCACATTTCCATTCAAATCTTTTCTTGCATATGATTCTGTATATGAACGCATAACAACTATATGGAGTATTCTTCTGAGCTTCTAATCCGATGGTGTTCTTTTGACCTTTTATTTTCATGTAGATTTTTTATATTTTTGCATGCTTTGATATGGTTTTCTTATCTGTAGTGGCAACTAGTAATAATGTACTTACTTCCTTGTCTGGAAAGCTTGTATTTATTTGTTCTCTGGGAACCTTTTGAAATTCTAGAACATCTTGAGTTGTGACTACTAATAGAATGTTCATCTCATCATTTGTCGCACCGTCCTCTGGGTTTCATTCTTCTATGTTATCATGATTAAGGTCATCTTTAACACTTATTTTCATCATTGCATTCTTCTATAACTTCAATTCTCTCATAATTGTTGTTAACATTGACTTTATTGACTTCATTGACTTCTATGACAACGCCATTTTCTTTATAATTGATATTGACATTGTGATTGTCAATATCATTTTGATATTTCATATCTGTGTCTTCTACTTATGAGAGAAACAACTAAAGATGACTATGGTTGCCCAAAAAAGATCAACTTCACTCTTATCAACGACAGCTTAAAAATCCATAAAATCTAGTAGTCTGCAGTAAAAAATGAAATGAGCACCAAAGACAAGCTTAGAAACAGTTCACGGCCCCTTCGTTGATCATAAAGCCAAAGGAAAAATATTTTCCAATAGATCAAACCAGGACGCAACCCAATAGCCTGTTTTGATAGAGTGTCCGCCTAAGTGTTATATTCACAGAACACATGAACACTTGAGAGAGAAGGACATGACTCGAGAAAATCACAAACCCTTAGGATACAATGATGAAGGGCAATTGACTGAAAATATAGACAATTGAAACCCCAGTCAATTGTGACCTTAGAAAGAGAGCAATTTACAATCAAGGACTATGGCACCGTCTTTCCAATATCTCGGAGTTGAGATTTAAGAGATGGAAGGAGGAATGGCAGAAAAAGAGGGAGGGATTGCAGAAAAGTAGGGAATAATGGCAGAGGAAGAGGGAGGAATGGCAGAGAGAGAGGGAGGATAGGCTAAAAGAGATGGAGGAATTGCAGAGAAAGAGGGAAGATTGGCTGAAAACGATGGGAGAATTGCAGAAAAAGAGGTCGCGGAGTTGTGACGAAGATCTCGATAGAGCACGGATGAAAATGCAAAAAAACAAAGAGGAATGGGAGAAAAGGAGCTCTGAGATGTCCCAAGAGGAAATCAAAAAAATGAGGGAGGAATGGAAGGAAAAGTTCGCAGAGATCAGTCGAGGGCCTCGAGAGAATATCAGGGATGAAAATGCAAATTGACAAAGAGGAATGGCAAAAAAATAGCAGTTTCCATTTTTTTAAATTTTTGAGTCAAAAAGAATTTTTTTTATTTAGTTTTTAGTTTTCTTACTGTCACATTATGTATATTAAGCTATACAACATGTGGATTATGACATCTATCCAGGAGTACATCAGCATCTCATACAATAATATCAATGCTCTCTCGAAATCCAGCAACTATCTGTACATGGGCAGCTTAAACAAAATATAAATACTCTCAACAAACCAACCGACCAAATATGTCCCTAAGAGAACATATAGAGAGACCAAAGACATTATCCAAGTCAGAGCTTGGGGCAGCTGAAAAGGAGTCAAAAGAGATGACTATTCATTTTAACAAAAACTCACTAAAAGAAATGTCATACTCAAGAAACTAGTAGGCCTTAGAAACTAGAGTAGATCTCTTCAAAAAAGTTGTAGTGCTACTTCCCAAAAACTTCCCCTTCACATATTTCAGTGAAGGTAAGATGGCCTGAAGCTAGATGAAGCCCTTCCTTGGATAATGAATCTGCCCTCTCATTATTTCCTTATAGACATGACTAAAATCCACATATGTGAAAAAATTCATAAGCTCTCTAATGTTGTCACACCAAGCCTCTAAGTTCACAATAGCAAGAGTCTCCAAAGACATGTAGATTTGGCAACCCAATATCTTTGGTAATGTACAGTAATGCCCAGAGAGCCAATAACTTAGCCCATGTATTTGTGTTGCATCCACAGCCCAATTTGATAGAGAGATAATGTTGTTCATTAATCCAGATACAGACACCCGCACCTCCAATTGATTCTACAACAGCTCCATCAAAAAAATCCATGGGAAATAATTTATCCGGAGGTTCCCCAATGTGCCTGGGCAAGGTATGAAATCCCATAGTCTGCAAGATAACCCCGAGGTCCACATGGAGGATATACGAAGCATCAAGTCCAGAAATAGGGTCCACTCCCAGACAGATTTTCAGCCCATTACCCACTTTCCAACCAAGCTTACAGGTAATCCAAGACAAAATTCTAATGAAGTCGTTCCAGAAATACAAGGCTCCAATGACAGTGAAATTCCGGGATCTGATCCAATCCTCCAAAGGTCTGTTTTTTATATATTTATGAGCAATGATCCGGCTCCAAATGCCTTCCCCCATCAGAAGCTTCCACATACACTTCAACCCGAGAGAGATCCAAAACCATTCTAACTTCTTTATGTCCCAACCTCCAAATTCAATGGCGGCTGAGATTGTTTACCAGCTTGCCAAGTGGGATCTCTGATGACCATCTATGTTCCCCCACAGGAAGGAAAAAATGGAGCTCCTCAAAGTGTTTAGAATAGATCTGGGACGAAGGCCCAAGGCAAACCAATACACAACTGACCCGGTGAGAACTGATTTGATAAGTACTACCCTGCCACCAAGAGTGAGCAGCCTGTAAGTCCAATTTTTTATCTTATTTTGAAACATTTCCACCATCCATCTCTAGTCTGAGGATCGATACCCTAGGGGTTTTAGGAGGTATCATAGGTATTTAAACCCTGTAGTAATAGGTGCCATGCTATAAGGAAGGAGAGAATAAATTTGACACCTCGTATCTTCATCAACATCTTGGTAAATGAAAGAGGACTTTTCCTTGCTGGAAAACATGCCGGTGGCTGAAAAAAATAAATGCAAGGCTTCTTTGTAAGCTCCCCATTCACTAACAAAACCAATCCCAAATAAGATCACATCATCAACAAATAATAGGTGTGTTCTTCACAGATCTGGAATATACTGAAATCCTTTTATGAGCCCCTTCTGTTGAGCATCCAAAATGATCCTGCTGAGGCTCTTAATTATCAGAATGAATAATAAGGGAGATAAAGGGCATCCTTGATGGATTCCCCTTGAGGCTGGGAAAAAATAAGTGGGAGTCCCATTAACTAAGACTGCAAAACAAGAATTAGTAACACAGCCCAAAATCCAGTTCACACCTACTAAAGGTATTCCAATCTGCACAAGCAAGAGTCTCAGAAATGTCCATTTAACCCTATCAAAGGATTTAACTAAATCAAGCTTAAGAACTGGTACATTTGAATTCGTTGATTTAATAGAGTGTAAAAACTTCCTGGGTAATGCCAACCGATTTTGTATTCTTTTTATCCTTAAGAAACCCGAATTGTTGTGTTGAGATAGTCCTATTCAAAAGGGGCTTCAAACGAAGCGCTGCGAGTTTGAAAATGACCTTGTAAACAAGGATACACAACGAGATGGGATGAAAATCAGCAAAGGTGGAGGGCTTTTCACACTTAGGTATCAGAGTCCAAAATGTAGAGTTTAAAGCACCAAGTACTTTCCCATCAATTCTAGCTTGTTCTGCAGCATTACACAGATCCTCCCCAATCAGATCAAAAAAATCGAGGAAGAATTCAACCAGCCATCCATCAGGACCCAGGATTTTGTCTTTCTTAAACCCCTTTAGCACAACTTCCACTTCTAGAAGAGAAATAGGCTCTAGGAAACAATCAACATCCTTTTCCTAGGCCAAAGTGGGGAAGAGCCTAATCACCTTGAGTTGGTCAGCGATATTGGTAGCCCCATCATCCTCGAATAAGTCACTGAAATGTTGTTTACCAAGCTACTTTAGAGAAGCATCATCTAAGACCAAGTTACCATTCTTATCATAAAGATACCAAATAGCTTTGGAGTTCCTTCTGGCTGTAGCATAAGCATGAAAAAATTTAGTATTTGCGTCCCCTTCATTGATCCATAGCACTCTACTCTCAAGTCTCTGAGTGGTAACCTCATGAGCCAAGTATTTTTATTTTCTAACTTGGAGACCATTCAACCGATCTGCATTTGCTGCTAATAGCAACCCAGAGTCCATAAGGAGGATAGCAGAGAACTCATCATTTATATCCACAATCAACTGTTTCCTATCACACTTTTTCTTCCTTTCCCAGCCTTTGACAATACCTTTGAGTCTACCAAGATTTAAGGAGAGAGTTTCCATATGGTTTGTAGGCCCACGTGTCAAAGGAGCCCTCCAGGAAGAGGAAACAAGAGAGGAAAAATCCTCTTCCACGAGCTGACCTCTATTAAATTTAAAAAGATAGTAATGAGAAGCAAGTCTCGGACCCCACTCCAAGAAAATAGGATAGTGGTCAGAAACATCCGAAGGAGTGGCCCATGATCTATAGCAAGTGAGCCTAGGGAGGAGATGGTTTGATATTAAGAAATAGTCTAGTCTTTTGCTAAGGTCTGCATCCCCAACACAACCATTCCTCCAAGTGGGGCCAGGATTTCTCATGGAGAGATCAACCAGATTGTTGTTGGTAATAAGCTAGGAAAAGTAAGAAGCCAAAGGATTAGGCATGGATTTTGTACCCCATACTTTCGAGGAAGAGATAGTAAAGTTAAGCAGAGCCAACACACTGAATGAACGGGGACTCATGTATTTCCCTCGGTCAGTGAGGGGGTGGTGTCATATAGCCTAAATGATGTTAATTCATGCTTTATTTCTATTAATTCATGGGTATGAAATATGTGAAGGTTTAATTATGTGGTAGTTATTCAAAATTTTATGAATGTGAGTTCTTTATTCACCATGTGGATAATGCTAATTCTGGGGTGTTGAAGTTGTTTTACTTGTGAGGGTTCACATATTAAATTTCCATATTTAAAGGATGTTTGGCATAATTTTTTTTGCTTGTGTCTCGAGTTCATTTATTGAATTTAGTTATTTTAAGTAATTTTTTGCATAATATTATATGGTTGTGTCAAAGTTCACTTCTTCTGGTGTGTTAAAGTTGTTTTACTTGTGAGGGTTCACATATTAAATTTCCTTATTTTAAGGGATGTTTGGCATTATTTTTTTATGCTTATGTGCTGGAGTTCATTTATTAAATTTATGTATTTTAAGTAATTTTTTGCATAATATTATATGGTTGTGTCAAAGTTCACTTATTAAATTCCCTTGTATTAAGCAAAAGTTTAGAATAATTTTATACCATTGAATCATAAGTCTTATATCTATAAGTTTGAAAATACTACTTTATAAGCCATAATTTAATATGGTCCCAAAATCCTTTCTTAATTAAAATATTATAACATTTACATTAAAATGAGTATTTATTTACATGTATTAACCTAATGATTTTTGGTAAGTTAAACTCCGCCCAAAGCCTAAGGGAATTTCTACTATGCAGTAAGAAAAAAAAGGGGTATGTGTTTACATTTGTATAAGAGTTTATGAATCTTATTAATGTGTTTAAGCTTATGTTATTTAATAATTATGCATTTTAATATGCACTTGTCATGTTTATGCATATAAAATTCATATATATATAATTGACTAGTGTGATACGAGGTGTGTTATTCGTCAAGATTAAGTATCTTCTTCGCTTAATGACTCTTTAATGTCAATCATACCTCCATTCTTCAAACTACGATGTAACTTTCTTTTCATATTCATTTGATACCTATTAGAAGCCCTTGTCTTGTGTCGTTGTTTGACAACTTCAAAATTTTGAGAATGAGTATAAATCTTTATAGGCTTATGGAGAAATGGCTTTGATATACCTTATTTCGATTCGGTTTCCATTGGCCTTTCTTCTAGATCATTGATTGTTCTGGGAATTGTCATAGCCGTATCTTCATCATCTACAATATGTTTATCTTGACCATTTTCTGCAACTTTCTTTGTATCATGCTTTTACTTTGAATGTGATCCTTCAAAGTCTTGTTTTATTTTGACCTTGGATTTCCTTTTATATCCCTTATGTTGTTTAACATTTCCCCGACAATCCTCACTCTGATTTCTGGAGCTACTGCTCTTTTTTGTGTTGAGGGGATATTTTCCTCTTTTTCTTTCTCCACATTTTGTTTCTCTGGGGTCTCTTCTTTCTCAACATTGAATCCAGGACAAAATAGAAAATGTAACAAGGTCCAGTTATTTTTCCTCAATTCATTGAGAACCAATAACTCAACTAACCCATGATGAAAAATACTATGAGAGGTATGATCTAGATTATTTATAACCCACGTTGCCATTTTGGATAAACTCTTCGAAACACTTCTAGCATGAAGAAGGAACCAACGATGGTATCTGGAAACCATGGAAAATATTCCCTTACATGTAATATAGTGTTGTATAATACTATAATACCTCTTTTTCAAATGATTTTGGTTAAATCCTTTGCTCCAATCTAGTTGCTCATGCCATGGAAAGAGAAACTGATTAAAATCAACTTCAAAATGAAACCTTTTAAACCACAGATCACCTTCTTTGGATAACCCAGTCTTTTCTGCAATAGAGGATTCTAAGACTTCAAAACTCATACTATCAAAATCAACCTATGTGTATGTGAACCTGCATGTGAATTACTGTGTGACTTCTACATTGTCACCATTTATTTTAGTTCAACAAAACAGAAGTAGAATGCTATATGTGCACAGGAAAACTCAACTATATTATCTTTTGCAGGTGATACAAAGGATGATGTTTTGCAAGCTCCAGATTTTAAGGTAGATAAGAAATCTCTCATGCAGCTGGAAAGACCAAGATGGAGGCCAAAGATGAGAGTTGTAAATAAGCTCAGAATAAATATGAAAAGAATATTGAATCCTAAGCTGAAGAAAGAGAAGATAACAATTATTCAAGATTCTTCAAGTGATGAGGATAAAGAAGGTAAATAGAATTTGAAGCCACAATAAGATTACATTCAGGAAGATCATCCAATATCATCAGAACCAGTTCAATAAGGTCATGAAGTTTCAAAAGAGAAGGTTACTTCCATTATGGAACAAGGTATGAATTTAGGAGTCTCATTTGTAGAAGAAGCAATGAAGAATAAACAGGAGGAGGATTTAATTTTTAAGAAGCTGTATATTCCATGGGTATTAGACCAGGATTTGACTTTGCCCAAAAAGGTGCATATGGATTCTGAAGTCGAGAATCTCAGGAAATCTCTGCAACAACATAAGTCACAAATTCACTTCCTTAATGAATCCAATGACAGACTTCTGACTACAAATAAGAGATTAAGGGAAGACCTAGAAGATATCAATGCACATTACCAAGAATTGATAGCAGTGTCAAAAGAAGCTTTGAAGAGGAAGAGGAAAATGGAGAATCAAGTTCAAGATCTAATCAAGAAAATTCAGGATTTAAACAAGTAGAATAGAGTATTTTCAAGTAGAGTTAAAAGTATGGAGACAGAGCAAGCTCGAGATAAGAAGAAATCCCATGCATTGGAAGGGATAACCATGCTAGCAGAAGCACCCACATGGTTATGAGTGCCACCTAATGTCCAGTTGTTCAAGTATTTCATTTTGATATAATGTATATAGTAATTAAAAGTTTGTTGTCTTTATAGATTCGAATTAGTATATAACTACTTAATGTAACTGCTTCAATACGAGACCTAAAGACAGTTATGAAACTGCCCTATTTTGTAAATGATAAAAGGAGGAAAATTTAGTGGAGGGTTTGATTTTTTATTCAAGAAGGGATATATAGCTAAAAGAGATTGGATGTATATTCAGACTGATACCTATAAATCTCATGTAAGTTTTTAAGGAGGAAAATTTAGTGGAGGGGTTGATTTTTTATTCAAGAAGGGATATATAGCTAAAAGAGATTGGATGTATATTCAGACTGATACCTATAAATCTCATGTAAGTTTTTGAAGTCTAAGACTGGTTTATATATACAATATAAGCCATTTTATTTTATCTATTGATTTTGTTTATGGCCAGTTTGACCACTCAACTTATGATTTCATTTCTTGACTAAAGTTTTATTCCTATAAATGCTCATATGTTGTGGACAAAACCAATACTTTGCTTATGAATCTTCATGGTTTATATTTATCATTTATACCTTATGTCTCATTTCTTCAATGTTATTTCATGATTCAGTGCTTGTATTAGTTTGATGATTGATTACCTTCTAGTGAATGAAACCTTCAAACCAAAAAAATTACAAAAACAAATCCATTTTCTTTTATTTGTTTTGATATTGTACTAGCTTGTTCCCTTTGTAGTCTAGAGACAATTTCTAGCACAAACATCTTTGGCGTTGTTACCAGGGAACAAAAGTGAAGTATATCTTCCCTGGGGTATTATTATTGATCTAGTTTTTAGAGGTGAACAAAATCAGAAACCTTTCAAACTACATTTTCACCAAACAGTGGTTCACAGTGGCTACTAGAAATATTGGAACAAGAAGAAAACCTAATTCACCTTTACATTCAGCTGTCTCAGATCCAGATCAGATCTTGAAAGAAGCTAGGAAAATTCGAAGATCTTATTCTTCTCCTTCTTTGTTTATTCCTGATCAGTTAGAGACCTTCCTCTTTTGCATATTCAGAATTTCAATTAGAAGAGAAAAAACAAAATCTGTCATGGTTAGTCCCTTCTACACCAGTTGAGACCTTTCAGATTCGTACTAATCCATTGTCTAGTCAAAAAATAAAAACTGAGGTTCCTGGTAAGACTCCTTTCTTTCAGTTTAAACCTTGTAAACTCCCTTTTCATCCAAGTCCGAGCAAAGTTAGTCAGTCTTTTTCTTCACCAAACCAAAGTAGCTTCAAGATGGCAGCACAACAGCCTCTTGACATGATGGATCGAATGGTAGCTGCTAGATATGCTCCCTTAGTTCTTCCTCACCCCCTAAATGCTCTCCCTATAGGAGACTATCAAAAATACCTTCCTAGGTTTAATGGTCAGGGTGAGACTACTGCTGAAGAACATTGGAATGCATTTCTAAGTTATGCAGACAATCATAATATTGAAGTTAAAGATGTGTGGATGAGGATGTTTGTTTAGATTTTAGATGGGGAGGTAAGGAAATGGTTCCGAGAATTACCAGGGAATTCAATAACTCTTATAGAAGAACTACAAGATGTGTTTATGAGGCAGTGGGGGGACACTAAGTACCATACTTATTATATCACAGAATTTGGTGCTTTGAAAAGGAAAAAAGATGAAACTGTGGCGAACTTCTCTAAACATTTTAATAAGATGTATGGTAGGATCCCAGCTAAAATTAAGCCTTCTGAAGCTTCAACTAAGCTAACCTATTCCAATTCCTTTGATCATGAGTTTTCCTTGCATCTAAGAGAAATAAGTTCAGTGACTTTATTGAACATGCAGGAGGCTGCATTGGAGGTGAAATCAAACATTTTAGCTTCAAATAGGCTTAAAGAACATTTATATCATCAAGTGTATGACCGAAAGGGTAAGAATGAAATGATCCAACTAGCTTCTACATCAAAGACGACAGAAAGTAAAATAGATAAGATGACTAAGTTGGTTAGAGCTTTAACTGCAAAAGTGAATAGGTTGGAATTAGACAAGAATCCAAACAAACCTACACCTGAAGGAGAAAGAAATCCTAATCAGTTTAGGCATCCATTTGTTCCTAGATTCATCCCTAGAGAAGGAAGAAATAATGGCGTTCAAATGGAAAGAGGGGAGAATGAAGATCATAGAGTTCCTCCTCCTCTATGATCATAGAGTAGTTAGAATGTTTGAATGTTTTTTATTTTATTTTAGGTTATAGTTTTTATTTTAATTTATTTTATCCTTTCTTAGGTTTTTGGTGAGTGGCTTATTAAGTATTATATTTCTTTCAAAGTCTTCAAACATTGAGTTAAGTTGATTCCAATGTTTACATCTAAATTCTAACTTTTATTTTGAGTTGGTTTGCTAAATCTTCCATGTTGAGGTTTTCCCGCAACACAAAATTCAAACTCTATACACTAGAACGCTGCAAGAATTGAAAATCATGGAGAAGCGTGGTTGACTGATGGCAAAATGTGGCTCATTTCATATGATGATGCTAGGAGACTTCCAGACACATGTTCAAAAAATCATGGACATCTAGACACATGTTCGACATATCATGACACATGTACTAATCTGTTTTGGGTATCATTGAGGAAATCGGGGATTTGAACTACCACGACTTTAAGTTTGGGGTTATGCATTTCATAGTTGTGGACACATAGTCTGAAAGTTCCTGAAGTTTCAAAGAGGTGAATTAACATATTTACAGTGAATATATGACGAAGCGTGGAAAAATCAACAGGTTTGAGCCCACAGACACCAGTTGGGCCACAAAATTCCCAGAATGTGCAGAGTTGTTTAGGGCAGCAGGGTGGTTTGGTTTTTTCGAGAGGATCACTAGTTTTAATGCTGAAATTTCACATCATTTCACTCAGAATCTCATCAATGGTACTGTAATGTTTAACACCCTCAAGTTAGAGCTCACAGATGGTTTAATAGCTGAAGCCCCTGTATCCCAATGGATGGAGAAGCCTGGTTCAAGAAGACTCCTTTCATTTTTAACCCTAATGATTTCTTATTACCAGGAAATGAAACTCTAGACTGGAGAAAAGGGGTTCACTTAGCGAATTTTAAGCCAATGGAGAGAATTAATTGGAAGTATACATAGTTATATCACATGTGATGGCAAGTTCGTGTCAGTTTTTAAATATCATGTTAGGTTTTTACAACACTTGAACCAGGAATCTAAGATGAATTTGCCCTTCTTTCTTCTAAAAAGCCTCCAGAAAATGTCGAATAGAATCAAAGGACATTCTGATCATACAAACCAGTCGTTATTTCATCATGGTTTGATCAAGCTGATCATTTGTACAGTTTACAGAAGGAAAATAGAAGTTGGGATCACTTTCTATATTGGTCAAGGTTTACCATCGAACAGGTTGATCATGTAAAGAAGAGTTTGCTTAATAAACAATCTAGATTTGTTAAGAAATTTAAAAAATATTTAATTGAAGACTTGGTACAAGACAGCCTTCAAGAAGCTAGTTCATGTAAAAGATTCAGAAGCCTTGGCAACGAAGATCAGGAAAAAGCACTGGAAAATGAGCAAGAACACATTTTGGAAGAAGAAATAATGGAGAAGACAATTAATGTGAATCCTGAGGAGGATGTTAGTTCAACAGAACAAAAGCAGAATGTTGTATGTGCACAGGAAAACTCAGCTATATTATATTTTGCAGCTGATATGAAGGATGATGTTTTGCAAGCTCCAGATTTTAAGGTAGATAAGAAATCTCTCATGCAACTGGAAAGACCAAGATGGAGGCCAAAGACGAGAGTTGTAAATAAGCTCATATTAAATATGAAAAGAATATTGAATCCTAAGCTGAAGAAAGAGAAGATTACAGTTATTCAAGATTCTTCAAGTGATGAGGATAAGGAAGGTAAAGAGAATTTAAAGCCACAACAAGATGACATTCAGGAAGATCATCCAATATCATTAGAACCAGTTCAAGAAGGTCATGAATTTTCAGAAGAGCAGGTTACTTCCATTATGGAACAAGGTATGACTTCAGGAGTCTCATTTGCAGAAGAAGCAATGAAGAATAAACAGGAGGAGGATTTAATTTTTAAGCACTTTTTAAGAAGCAGGATATTCCATGGGTATTAGACCGGGATTTGACTTTGCCTGAAAAGGTGCATATCGATTCTGAAGTCGAGAATCTTAGGAAATCTCTGCAACAGCATAAGTCACAAATTCACTTCCTTAATGAATCCAATGACATACTTATGACTATAAATAAGAGATTAAGGGAAGACCTAGAAGATATCAATGCACATTACCAAGAATTGATAGCAGTGTCAAAATAAGCTTTGAAGAGGAAGAGGAAAATGGAGAATCAAGTTGAAGATCTAATCAAGCAAATTCAGGATTTAAACAAGCAGAATAAATTATTATCAAGCAGAGTTAAAATTCTAGAGACAGAGCAAGCTCAAGATAAGAAGAAGTTCCACGCATTGGAATGGATATCCATGCTAGTATAAGCAACCAAACGGTTATGAGTGCCACCTAATGTCCCGTTGTTCAAGTATTTCATTTTGATATAATGTATATAGTAGTTAAAAGTTTGTTGTCTTTAAATATTCGAACTAGTATATAACTACTTAATGTAACTGCTTCAATACGAGACCTAAAGACAGTTATGAAACTGCCCTATTTTGTAAATAATAAAAGGAGGAAAATTTAGTGGAAGAGGGTTCGATTTTTGTTTCAAAAAGGGCTATAGAGCTCAAAGAGATTGGATGTATAATCATATTGATACCTATAACTCTCATGTAAGTTTTTGAAGTTCGAGACTAATTTATATACACAATATAAGCCATTTTATTTTATCTATTGATTTTGTTTATGGCCAGTTTGACCACTCAACTTATGATTTCATTTCTTGATTAAATTTTTAATCCTGTAAATGCCCATATGTTGTGGACAAAACCAGTACTTTGTTTATGAATCTTTATGGTTTATATTTATCATTTATACCTATATGTCTCAGTTATTCAATGTTATTTCATGATTCAGTGCCTGTATTAGTTTGATGATTGATTACCTTCTTGTGAATGAAACCTTCAAACCAAAAAAATTACAAAAACAAATCCATTTTCTTTTATTTCTTTTGAGATTGTACTAGCTTGTTTCCTTTGTACTCTAGGGACAATTTCTAGCACAAACACTATCCATTATATATATTCTCTTTTTTTTTATTTACATGTGTAACCAAGATCAATGTTTACCATATTATTATACCTTGTAAATTGTCGCCTTATAAATCATCTTGACCATCCCCTATGAGAATACTATCATCAAAGAAGTGTGACCCGAATCCTATATTTCGTGAAGGGTCACTTGTTATTTCCTCCTTACCCGTGTTTCATATGAAGTGTGACTCCTTTCTTGTATTTGACTAATTGTCACCCTATACATCCTTTTAACCCAACTTTTCAAGGATACTTTTTTCGGGTAAATTGTTTCTCGATTCCTATATCAAAGGAGGGTTTCCCAACACTTTTATTTTCACTCTTTGTCGATAATACTATCATCGACTAGGTGAGAGTTTATTCCTATATTTGATTAACTCTATAGTTGGGTTTCTTTTTAAATCACCTCTCGAAGGATACTATCGTGGAGGAATGGTGGTCAGATTGGTAAATTTGAGGAACAATCGCTCCATAATTTTTCTTGAACCACATCTTTGAATATTTTGTTGATCAAATGACTTGGTATTTATATGTTTATCCAAGAGCAATAAGTAGCAGATTTGTATATCTTATGAATGTTGTCTCGACACTTCCTCTTAACACTACCCATTAAGAATATTATCATAGATGAAGTCTGACTTGTTTCTATGTTTGTTGAAGGTCTGCCCATGATTTATGCTTGACCCATATCTTTGAGGATTATACTATTAGGTAGGAATGGTTTCCTATTTTAAACTTAATGATTGTCATCACCATTTTTAGGTTACTCTTCTCCAATGTGATGGTATAGGTCTTAATAAATACACAACCTTCTACTAAAAAAAATCACATTCAAATCAATATTAATAATTACTCAACAACTAGTTATGATCAAAATAGCATTCCTACTTGGACGTCAAAATGGTTAAACTCTTATTATGCTACTATCAATTTTTTTTTTACACTCGAGCTTTATTTTTAAAATGAGGAATTTTTAGAGAATTGATGAATCAATATTTTTATTTTATATGACTTCATTTTTGGTATCTTTATCAATTTCAAAATTTTCTTCTAGAATGATTGCTTGTGAAATGGATCTGGATCTTATTTTTAATGGATTGAAAGTTGTTGAGGGAATAACTTTTCCCGATAGAAAACAATTAAAAAATAGTGGCATCAAATCTTTGAGAGGGTTTACAGTCCTTTAGTTAGTTTTTATCGTTCCTTTGAAGGATCGAATTTATTATGGTTTTATACTCAATATGACTTTTGTTTTTATACCCTTAATCTCGACAGATGAATCTTACATACTGTTTGGTTTTAAAGAAAGATAAATCTATCTTTCTCGTAACTTCTTTGTTCCTCCTAAGTTGAGATCAATCCTTAGTTTTACAACTATAGGACTTTTAGTGATGTTACTGCGAACATAAACGGGAAGCAAAAAAAGACCTTCCATATACAAACTATAAAAGAGCTTATATCAACCATGTAGTCAAGTTATTTGAAAGCCTTAACTATTTTTATCCTTCTAAAATAATTTTAAAGGCTCATTGTAATCTCATTAACCCTTCATCTTTCCAACTAAAGTGTATTTATCAAGTGAAATAGAATATATCCTAGAGCGATCATTTCCTATACAGTTTCTTAAGTGGCACTTCTTCCATTAGGATTTAATGTTTTGATTTCAACATTGGATGTACGTTATTATTTTTGTAATGAAATTATTAGTGGCACACTGCAAATTCTATTGAAAGATACAATGGTATTGTAGATATCAAAGGTATTAGGATGGAGTACTTGGTATTTTAAGCTTTGAAATATTTTTCAAGCTAGGAGCACATTTTTCTAATGCTTACAACCAACCACTCTCTAGTCTCTGCTCATCTACACTATAAAATTTTATTGCTTTTGGAATTTCTTGTTTACCACCATGCACAACAATTAAATCACTAGTTTCTCCTATGTTTACATTCACTTGTGTGTCAACTTCAAGACGTTGTGTTGGTATTGGTACCTCTTTATGGTATCCAAGGGGTATAACTAAAAAATATTCAATTCCATTAATAACATAATGATTTTTTCTAAATGTTTCTTGATGACTCATTTTTTACTCAAATTTCATGGCATTGCTCTTTGATTCAAGCTCTACTTTTGTGGTAATCAAAGAATTGTTATGCTTATTGGCTGAATATTTTGGCAACTCAATTGAACTTTTTCTATACCTTGTATTCTCTTATTTATTTTGGAGGGAAGCAATAATTATCCTAACTTCCATTGCAACCTAATGAAAGTTGAATTGAATTTGCAATACTCTTCAAATGTCTCCAAACTATTGTTTATCAAAAACTTTCTTGGATCATGAATTGGATTTTTTGGTTTCATCCCTGGAGTATGTGGAGGAGACTTATCTTTATGTTGAAATCCTTAGTTACTTGTATTTCTTAAGAGATACATCTATGGATTCTCTATTTGAGATTGGTGAAGGTTGAGGTGAGATTTGATCCAATCTTTGCCTTATCCTATTGAACCTATCATCATTTTCCTTGTTTACTTCATCTCTTTCAATATTTTATTGTGACCTTAATGTATTTATATTATGTAATGTGTCTTCCGCTCTTTGCAATTCACTTTTACGTTGCATTCCTGGTTTGGACAACAATTCTTTTAATTCTTCCCATTACTTGTCCATGGCACCTTTCATGCTATCCAAACAATATTTTATAGACATTAAATCTTCCTTATGGATCTGCAGTCCCTTCATAATATCCTCATTAGTTTCCCATTTATTCTCTCCTAATTCCATTAAAAAAATGAAATTAATAACTATGATCACCTTCAAACTGTATGGCCTCTAGAATTGCATACTTTTTCAATTAGTACAGTTCGATTGTTCAATTGTATGAAAATATAACTATATTTACTATGAAAAACAATGTATACAATCTGTAGGGAACATGACTATATTGTCTGTATAAATGTGTTGAACAATACAATATTCAAGTTGTACGGAACATATCAACAAGGATTTGCTACCAAAGTAGTGGACAATCCATGTTCACTAATCAATTGATAAAACATTTGTGCAATAAGAACATATTGAATAATGAATAATTGATAGAATGATGATATGGTTACAATGTACTTTATATGCATTGACTAGTCATGAGGTGAATAATTACATTCCCTTTGACTTTTCATTAACCTAATTGTATTATTATCGTGTTTATATTTTTGTTTCTTACATCTAAGCAATGTACTTTGTTGGGTCAACTAACCCCTATAAGAACACTATCATACCCCCAAGCATTCACAATCCATCTCTAATCCTCTACATGAGAAACCAACCCACCACATGCCATCGAGTGCTTGATACCCTCTTTCATGATGCAAAACGTTCCTCGTCCCTAGTGGGTTCTCTCCAAGTAATTGGTTCCTCCATGTGGCCATCACAAAGGGTATCCACTAATCAAACCAGATAACTCCAACTCCTAAGGGAATGACACCAAGATAAGACCATATTAATGCTAAGCATACATTGAACAAGTTATCTCAATTGTGCATGTCCATCATGGACCATCTCTCATGTTGCAATCCGTATTGGACCATTAAGGGATTGATCATACACCATCTATCCCAAATATCATGAACGCCTTAAAAAATTTGTAAACACTTCTAGAATACAAAGTTCATGGTATAATCATCAAACTAAAAAAGGTACATCAGCCTATTGACATGAGAATCCCTCTCATGCACCTCAAATCCTATGGAAATAAATCAATTGGTACTAGTTCATCTCCCTCGTATCATAAGAATCACAAATTAAGAGTACCATCAAGGGAAAATTCCTATGTTTAACCGAATCCAAAATCCCCTATGGATTTATGCTCCATCAACACCAACATACTCCATCAACAAAATGGTTACTCTAACTATACTAAGTGTTTGAAGTTTATTTGATCCATTTCCCTTATGTCCTATATAATACAATGTTTATATTACATATAATAGTTATGGAAATGATTACTTATACGGTCAGGAAACAATGATAAAGCCAAATTACTTACACAGCATAAACAATGACATCGCCAAAAGATTGTTCTCTATGTCAGAGTAACAATACCACAATATTAATTATATAAATGCATTTCATTGTAATTTTTTTAAACATTATTTCCCCAAAAAAAATTCTTTGCAAAATTCAAGAAGATAATCACATTCATATATGAACATCAGTATTTAAATACCTCCATATTAAATACTTATCTCTTTACTCTGATCTCAAAAGTTTCAAGAATTTGAATGAGTAGGTCCATGAACCTCTTAGCCATAGATCATCTTAGACACTTAGATGTTGTCTAAGATTCCACCCACAAGCTAAGCCATGATTCCAGTAGGAAGTTCAAACATAGCTTCTAACAATTTTCACTATGTCTTAATATATAGAACATAAACTAATTACTTTGCTCTCATCCTAATAATTTTCACTCAAAACTTGTTATACGCAACATTCTAACAACTACTCGGAACAATATGCAGATAAAAGATCAAGTTGTGATTATGATATTCACCAAGATAGCTTTTACTAAGGAGCCTAGACATGTTAGATACTCACAATCCAATGCATCATGGACTACGCCATTGATATGAGCCAAGGATAAAAATAAAATATGTACCGAAATCCTTATTCTTATATTTGTTTTTAGAGTGTAACCATAATTTTATGTATGGGACTCAACCACTAGATAACTAAGGTGAGGTTTATTTGTTTTAATACTTTTACGTGAAGGACGATGAAGGAGGCACAGTGGCACGGACTCCCTAAGTCTAGAAATGGACTATACGGTCCCTGAATTCGCTCAATAGACTATCAATCCTCCCAATGGACTGGTAATTTTCCCCTTGTTCTAGTTAAGAGGTTTCTAGGATGCCAATCCTTTCTAGAGATAGCTAAAACAAATACTTAAATCTTATAACACCCTAAAAAATATTTCATTGTTCCTTTGACCTATGAATATCAAGTCTATCACCACTTTGCACTACTAAAATCACAACTCATTCTCTTTTATCATGTTTCATTTGACTAGGGATGAATGGAAGGAAAGTTCGCAGATATCAGCCGAGGACCCCGAGAGATCATGGATGAAAATGCAAATTGACAAAGAGGAATGACAAAAAACAAAATAGCAGTTTCAAAATGTCACTGGAGGGCATGGAGACGATCGAATCCATTTTTAGTTAAAGGTTATTGAAAATCTCATCAAGATTAAAGTAGAATTATTGTGCCACTCTCTCTTTAAAATAATATTAAGTGATAATATTGCCTCATCCCATATTTTATAAGATGGTAATCAAATATGTTATTAAGAGGTAAAAGAAATATAAAATATATTATAAAGTTTTATTTTTTTATTTAATTAATTATTATATGTGAAAGAAGTTTGGAAATTGTTTACCTTTATAAAATGATGTTTAAATTTATTTTGTTTTTATGATTTAGTGTTTTTTTAAGTTGTAGTAGTTGTTTTTATTTAAAATTAATAGAGATTTATTTTTATTTTATTTTATTAAGCATAAATAAGGATCTTTTTTTAATAATAAACTTAAGATGGAAGTGGCAGAGCCAACACACTCAATGAATGAGACTCATGTATTTACCTCGGTTAGTGAGGGACTGGTGTCATATAGCTTAAAAGTTGTTAAGTATGTCCATATATAACTTTATTAAACCCATACTTTCCCTAATTAATTCCTTAAACCTATTTTTAAAGTTAAAAAGGGGGTTAAGAAGTTAATGGAAAATTTGGACAAGTGTTGCAAAAAGGTGACAAGGACATGCATGGTTGGTGGAACCTTGGGAAAGGAGGACCAAGAACGTAGAAAATAATAAAAAAAAGTAGGGGGAAAATAGCAGGGACAGAGAGAGGCAAAGAGAACATGAAATAAGAATATAAGAAAATGCATTGTGCACCATGTAAATGTTGTAGCATTAAGGATAATTGTGTTTGAACATAAAATTCATGGTCAATCGGAATCATTGGAGGATAGAGAAACAAAAACCGTTCGAGAGTGAGGTGTCCAATTCGACTAGTTTGTAGCAGTTGGGTAACCCTTCTTTGTTTCCTTTTGGTTTATAAATTTTCATGGTTTTTTCCTCTAGTTGCACGAGTATTATGCCAATGGTGTAAGAAATTATTTTGGTGGAATTATAAGCACAAATGCAGTGATGGTTTTCACTATGGTGCTTGCTAGAATGAAGATAAAGGAAGGAATTCAACACTTGGCATGGATTTGGTAATAAACCAGTAAATCTTTTTGCTAAGAAAGGAATTAGAGAAAGAGAATCTATGGTGAATTCATGAGTCTCAACTTCGGAGTGGATTTTTACTTAAGTGAAAAATGAGTAGAATTTCCTAAGCTTGGGTGATTTTATTTGCATAGAAATTGTGTTTTAGTTTCTTAAATGGTAAATAATAAATGACTGATAAAAGTTTTGAACGATTTCTTTGTTAAAATTCCTAAGTTTGGATGCAAGGTATAAATTCATGCTTTATTTTGATTAATTCATCGTTATGAAATATGTGCAGGTTTAATTGTGTGGTAGTTATTCAAAATTTTATGAATGGAGTTCTTTATTCAAGTCAGGGTTATATTCATTCCATGTGGATAATGTTAATTCCTGGGTGTTCAAGTTGTTTTATTTCAAAAATAATATCCCCTTTTAAGATGGAAATAAAATGTTTGAATTAATTATTTAATAAAGTTTAAATGTTTGTGCCGCAGACATATTTGACCCGGTAATTATCTGATAAAGTTTGGATGTGTGTGTGGAAGATATGTTCCACCCATTATTGCATCGAGAGGCGCTCTACATCCCAGTATGGGGGATATCTTGTAACGTTCCTCATGTAACATTCCTCTTGTAAATGTCGGCTATAAATAATATTGTCGATTATGATGGAGATGTTGTAGCGTTCCACTTGTAAGGTTCTTCATGTAACGTTCCTCTTGTAAATGTCGACTATAAATAATATTTTTGATTATGATGGAGATGTTGTAACGTTTGTCGAGTATGAGGGAGATGTTGTAACGTTACTTTTTACTTCTATAAAGTAAAGAGTAATAAATATATTTTGTTGGCCATTAATTAAAATTAAAATTAAAACGACGTGTATTTTGAAAAACACGTTAGAAATCAATGACTATATAGACACCAAAAGGTAATACAATAAACTATATAAAAATTTATAAAACAAGAATCTGCAGCAAAGAGAAGAGAAAGACAATCTGAGCAGTGAATAGGGAATCTATTTTAAATTTTAATTTTAATTTCAAGTAGCTCCCCCTAATCGCATCCTCCATGCAGCTCCCCGTATCCATGCAGATTATCCTGAAGCTTCTAGTATCCTGCACAACCCTCCTCCCCTCCTTCGTCGCCTGCACCATCCTCCACCTGTAGCCTCCTCCCTCCTCCCGTCATCGCCGCCTGCAGTTTTCTCCTCTCTCCCATGACCTCCTCCCCTCCTCGGCCTCCTTTTCCTCCTCTCTACATGAGCTCATCCCCTTATCTCTCCTGTGAGCATTGTTCCCTATCAATTTAAGTTCCTACATCTATCAAATCACCATTCAAACCACTGCTAAAAGTATTTTTGATGGTATATTTACAATAACATCTTAGGCTAAGCTCATGCTACTTCTCCTGAAGAAGTTTGAAGTATAATTTATGTCGTGACAGGCATTGGCATGACCAGGCAGCTAGGCCTCTCATCTCCGGCCATGGTCACTACCATATTGTGTTCTTCCATGTCCTTTTTGGGTGCCCATAATGAGAGTTGAGGTGGTTGATATATTATCAGATGGTGACCCGTAGATCCACCCTCATAAATTTGTATAAACCACTTTTTTACCCCAAACGGCTAACCACTTTGATCTGCACTTTAAATTCAACACATACCTGACATTAATATATACTGAGTCTCGATGATAGTTAGTTACTTGACTGATAGTTTGATGTCACCTAAATATCTTTTGATGGATGTGTGGTTTCATGCAGAGAAAAAATTCGGTGACTGCCAGATTAGGTGCAAGACGTCCTACTACTTCGATTGGGTCTGAGGAGTGGTTGAAAGTTTGTGAGGTGTTAAGTATGAAATGTTGGTATCTTTTTAAATAAGGAAGAGCTAGGGAATTGTATATACGCAGGCCACACCTTTCACCATTCATGCGTGAAGAAAAAACATACATCCCAATCCTACAACATAACACACTTCCCAAACGTGGGGCATAACTCACAGCCCAAGTCATGAAACATAAAAAAACAATTCACAAGAAGTATTTATAGTTCTTGAAAAATCAAGCAAAACGTTTATGACTTACCAAATCTTTGAAACAATCAAAAGACACATTTAAATCCCTTCCAAAAGCGTTCTTTAAAATAACCACAAGAAATATTTATGGATCCCCAAAAACGTTTTTGAGTTACCAGCCTTTTAAAATAACCAGAAAAGACAAAAAATATTTTACTGTTGTGCAAAAACCAAGGAAAACGTTTTTGGAGCTACTGGCTCTTCAAAACAATCATATACAACTTTGTAAAAACATTTTTTTAAATAACCACAAGAAATATGTATGGATCCCCAAAAACATTTTTGAGTTAATAGCCTTTTAAAATAATCAGAATGCAAAAAAATATTTTACTGCTCTGCAAAAACAAAGCAAAACGTTTTTGGAGCTACCCGCTCTTCAAAACAATCATAAGAAACATTTACTGCTATGTAAAAAGGTTTTTTAAAATAACCACAAAAAAAATTTATGGATCCCCAAAAATGTTTTTGAGTTACCAGCTTTTTAAAATAATCAGAAGACAAAAACTTAATATTTTACTACTCTGCAAAAACTAAGCAAAACATTTTTGGAGCTACCGGCTCTTCAAAACAATCATAAGAAACATTTACCTCTCTGTAAAAATGTTTTTTAAAATAACCACAAGAAATATTTATGGATCACCAAAATAGCTATTGAGTTACCCGCCTTTTAAAATAATCAGAAGACAAAAAACTATTTTATTGCTCTGTAAAAACCAAGCAAAACCTTCTACAACCTCGTCCCACAGCCTGCAACCTCCTCCCACTCCAGCCTCCTCCCACTGCCACGGCCTACATAAATTTAAATTTAAATTAAATTTAAAGATATAGATTTAGTATATATAAATTTTATTTAAATTTAATATATATTAAATTTAAATTTCATATATATAAATTTTTATTTAAATTTATAAATTAAATTAAAATATAATTATATTTTATATTTTATTTTATTTTAAATTTAAATTAATATTTATATTAAATTTCTTTCTTTTGTCCTAAATTTAAAATATTCAATGTTATAGTTAGTTAAATCTCCTATAAATTTAATTTAACTTAAATTTAAAGATCTAAATTTAATATATATTTAAATATAAACTATTATAAGTTAGTAACAACAAATTTAGGGTGTCCCATTGATAACACATTGTGGTGGTTAGAGGTAGGTCAAATCTTGTTGATCCACCATTCCCTCATTTTTTCAAATGCACTATTATTCAAGTTTATATATAAGTTATTTACTATTAATAATAAGAACTATCTTTGGTATAGTGGTAAGGGTATTGGGATAATGGGCATGAGGTTCAATGTTTGATCCTCCCAAATCACCTAATTCTTTTGAAACTATATTGAATTTTGAACTTGCATAGATTTCAGTGTATGGTTCTTTTATAATTTCACATATTTCAATGTATAGTGTTTAATCATTGCATAAATTTCAGTGAAGTTGTTATTCCTTGGATGCAATGATTTCAGTGTATATTTCATTGATACAAAAATTTCAGTGTATATGTTAATAATTGACATTTTTGATATAGAGTCTGACTTAGAAATAGAAGTTGAGCATGTGGAAGATGCTATGACACAAACAGGAGAGGGACAAAAAGTACAGAACACCGAACGTAAAAAAGAATATTAAGGAAGAAAATCTAATGAAATGAATCAAAAGAACAAGAAGAAGACTTGAACCAAAAAGCAGAACAACAAAAAGAATATCAAAAAAAAAAGTTGGACGAAATGACAGTAGAAGAAGGAGAAGAACAAAAAAAACAAAAGGCGGATCGACAAAAAGAATATCGAAAAAGAAAGTTGGACGAATTGACAGCACAAGAATGAGAAGAACAAAGAAAATGAAACGATGATCGACAAAGAGCATATCGAGAGATAAAGTTGAAGCAATTGGAAGAAGCAAGAAATTAATTTGCAGGACAACAAATAAATCAAAATGTTGAACAACAAAGACAAAATTCAACCAATATACCAGTGGAACCAACTATGGAAGATGCTCAACGTGTAACGGTAAGAAAGCAACGTGTTGATGACATGGTCCAATTTCAAGCAGTTCCAATTACTAATATGATCCAAGATCAGGAGATTGAAATTGACTATAATATATTGGTACCATGTGAAGAAATGAAATCAAAGCAACGAGAAGAAGACTTGAAATGAAAAGCAGAACAACCAAAACAATATCCAAAGAAAATGTTGGACGAAATGACGATAGAAGAAGGAGAAGAACGAGAAAAAAAAAGGTAGAACGACAAAAAGAATATCGAAAAATAAAAGTTGGACGAATTGACAGTACAAGAACGAGAAGATCAAAGAAAACGAAATGTTGATCGACAAAGAAAAGATGAAGAAGATAGATTGAGAATGATCACGATGTGAACCATATTTTCATTTATTTAATCCTTACAAAAGTATTGTCTCTATTTTCCAGTTTAACAATTTATTCAGTCCTTAATACTTATTACTTACATTGAGATAATCCTCATAATTCCTTAGCATGTTCCTTACAATGTTGATCAAACTCCAATTTTGTGTCACTGCCCACGGCTGAAACCATCCTAGATCTAAATGCTAGGCCCTATCAAGCCTCGAGAGGGATCAAATCTCCCGAGGTGCAAACTTCTTTTCAGGTATTGCACTCAAGGAGGTTTGCACCTCGGTAGATTTGATCCTTCTCGACGCTTGATAGAGCCTAGGATTTGGATCTAGGATGGTTTATTAAAGTTTAGATGTTTGTGTGGCCCAATAATTAATTAATAAAGCTTGGGTGTTTGTGTCAAAGATATGTTCGACCCATTAATTATTTAATAAAGTTTAGATGTTTGTGTCAAAAATATGTTTGAAACATTATGCCTAACGCGTAAATTGAAAACCACTGGTTGGTTTAGTTATTTAAAACCACATGTTGTTTTGGCTTAATAAAAACCACAGGTTGGTTTGGGTTATTTAAAGAAAACTATTGTTTGTGTCGAAACACCTTTTATATCTAAGCTCGAAAATAGAATAAAAGCCAATGTTGTAATTTTGTTTATTCAATAAGTATAAACCATACTCTATGCACACTTTTAATTATTTTGCATTTTTTAGAGGTATTGTGGTTTTGGAAAACCATGGGCTGTAATTGTACGTTAAAATATTTTAGACACTTCATGTCCAAGTTCAAGTTTTGGGCCAAATTAATGAAATTTTTGTATGGTAGGGTTTGTATGTTAAATTCCATGGGTGTAATTGCTAAAATTATATGTCTTTTTTGTCTTACATGAATTTGGAAAAGTATAAATAAATAAATATTTATCATTTTTATATTTTGGAAACCCCACCCTTCCAAGTTACTGGACTTAAATTTTAAAGTTGATTTCTTTGTTTTAATGAAAATTTGACTTTTGATAAAATGAATATTGTTTATTTAAGAGATGTTTAGCATAATTTTTATGTCCTTGTGTCACAGTGAACTTATTGGAATTCGTTTATTGAATTTCCTTGTTTTAAGGGCAAAATATTATATGCTTTTGTCGAACTTCACTTGTGGAGGTTCACTTATTCAATTTCCTTATTTTAAGGGATGTTTGGCATAATTTTTATATACTTGTGTCTCGAAGTTCATTTATTGAATTTAGTTATTTTAAGTAATTTTTTGCATAATATTATATGGTTGTGTCAAAGTTCACTTGCCGTGGTTCACTTATTAAATTCCCTTGTCTTAAGGAAAAATTTAGCATAATTTTATATGATTGAGTAGTAGTTCACTTTGTCTTAGTTCCCTCCGTTTTTGCACCTCATTTCGTCCCAGCTCATGATAAGTGTTGGAGTTGCCAGGAATCATAAGTCTTATACATAAAAGTTTGAAAATACTACTTTATAAGCCAAAATTTAATATGGTCCAAAATTCTTTCTTAATTAAAATATTATAACATTTACATGAAAAATAATGTATTTATTTAGATGTATTAACCTAATGATTTTCGGTAAGTTAAACTCCGCCCGAAACCTAAGGGGATTTCTAATGTGCATAAGAATAAAAAAAAGGAGTATGCCCAAGTATTATTTAAACTTGTCTTAACAATAAAGATAAGGTTAACTTATGTTATGTTTAGTAAGTGCATACGAACATAGTGGCATGAGTATTTATGAATCTCATAAATTATCCTAAGATTTTGCTAATATTTATTTTGTTTATTATACATTTGTATAAGAGTTTATGAATCTTATGAATTTGTTTAAGCTTATGTTATTTACTTATGAAAATTATGCATTTTAATATGCACTTTCCAGGTTTATGCATATAAAATTCTCATATANTTCAATGTCAATCATACCTTCATTCTTCAAACTACGATGTAACTTTCTTTTCATATTCATTTGATACCTATTAGAATCCCTTGTCTTGTGTCGTCGTTTGACATCTTAAAATTTTTGAGAATGAGTGTAAATATTTATAGGCTTATGGAGAAATGGTTTTGACATACCTTGTTCTGATTCGTTTTACATGGTCTTTCTTCTAGATCATCGGGTGTTATGGGAGTTGTCACAGGCTTATCTTCATCATCTACAATATGTTTATCTTGATCATTCTCTGCAACTTTCTTTGTATCATGCTTATACTTTGAATGTGATCCTTCAAAGTCTTGTTGTTTTCTGACCTTGGATTTCCTTTTATATCCCTTACGTTGTTTAACAGTTCCCTGACTATCCTCACTTTGATTTCTGGAGCTACTGCTCTTTTTTGTCTTGAAGGGATATTTTCCTCTTTTCCTTTCACCACATTTTGTTTCTCTGGGGTCTCTTATTTCTCAACATTGAATCCAAAACAAAATAGAAAATGTAACCAAGTACGGTTATTTTTCCTCAATTCATTGAGAACCAATAACTCAACTAACCCATGATGAAAAATACTATGAGAGGTATAATATAGATTATTTATAACCCGCGTTGCCATTTTGGATAAACTCTTTAACATATAATAGGGAAAATTAAGTTTTGACACACTTGTAGCATGAAGAAGGAACCAACGATGGTATATGTAAACCGTGGGAAATATTCCCTTACATGTAATATAGTGTTGTATAATACTTAATACTTCCCTCCATTTCTCTTTCAACTGATTTTGGTGAAATCCTTTGCTCCAATCCAGCTGCTCATGCCATGGAAAGAGAAACTAGTTCAAATCAACTTCAAAATGAAAATTTTTAAACCACATATCACCTTCTTTGGATAACCCAATCTCTTCTGCAATAGAGGCTTCTAAAACTTCAAAAATCAGACTATCAAAATCAACCTATGTGCCTATGAACCTACATGTGAAATAATGTGCGACTTCTACATTGTCACCATTTATTTTTTCAAATAAAGTAAACCATCTTCCATCTATCATCATATTTCCACAGTGAGTATGCTTTTCAACCCATTTGGTAGTGATACGCCTAAATGTGTGTATTTTACCACCTATTATTTTCATCTTGGCAACTGAGGACTATAAAATACTTTCTCGGATCCAACTGTAAATAAACAAAGAGCTCAAAACAAACATCAGTTCCAAATTTCATATAAATTGCATTCAAATCAAACTGATGTACTTGAAATTGGATGGATCATAAATCATGGGTGACACCAGCTAATAGTTTTAGTGGTGTTAAGTCAATTTGAATGATGGGAAGGTTCATTGAATGTTACATAATGGAGAACTCACTCCCCAGAGCCATAGCTTCCCACAATTACTTTTTTTTTGTAAGTAAGATGGAACCTTTCTATTCCTGCTGAAAATAGGAAGAAATATTTACATACTCCTGCCCCCTAAAACATGGGGCCAGGAATTGGTCCTGTAACGATAAAAGGAAGGTAAACAGAATTGCCCAGAGAGAAAGGCAAACAAGCATGAGAGCATCCCAGCCTTTCAGCTTGGGCACTCGATCATCTAGATAGACGAAAAAATTAGAGTCGTAAAAAAATAGACGGAACATAGAGAGCCTAACATAATTATGACTAAACATAAACAAAATAGAGCTCTGAACAGACCCATGAAGAGGAGAGAACTAGCGTCTATGGGAGGACTCAACTTCATCCGGGGCATTGTTGTTGCCTCTCCCATTCCCTTGGCTGGCATCCGCCTGAGTAGATTCCTCCATATCAGCATCTTCATTCCTTGGAACACGTTGAAAGGGGGGTGTCGAAAGCCTCAATAAGCTGTGCATGTGGATGAGATTGCTCTCAGCGTCGTCTTTGAATGTCCCCACAGTGATGCGTATCAGCTCCGCATAATTTTCCCTCTCGTTCATGGAGATAGAGAGGTTAAATTTGAGTCTCCAGTAATTGGACATCACCACTTCTCTTCCTAGCTTCAGTCTGAACTCTCCATAAATCTCATTTTCCATCATCGCAATGGAGCATTCGATATGCTTCAGCGTCTCCTCATTGAAGGGCCTTTCCCACTCCTCCTCCTCATTTCCACCTTGAAAAGCGGTCATTTTCAATAGTAAATCCAACCTCCTGAAGTGACCACCTCATCTGCATGGTAGTCTCCTCCTATCCCTTCTCATGTGCTTCCTTACCTTAACACTTCGGAGCAATCTAAACCTGGCTTTGTTCCTACCTGCGCAAATGTGTTTCTCCCAAACAGTCTGCACAATCCATAATGAAATGTTTTCCCTCTACTCCTAGTTTAAGTAGTCACTCGGCACCAAATAGGAAAGAACAGCAATGCATATCCAAGTACACATTGTTACTATTGAAGCTTGAAATGAAGCTTGCAGTGAAGGCCCAATGTTTGTATCCTGAACTAAGGATTGCAGTGGAAAGAGGAGGGACTATTACAGAATCTTGTTGGTTGATCCACATGCCGAAGACAAGGTGATTAAGAAACAGTACAAAAAAATAGCACTAAATGTTCATCTTGATAAGAACCACTCGATAGGAGCCGAGGAAGCGTTTAAATTAGTTATAGAAGCTTTCGAGGTCCTTTTAGATAAGGGAAAGAGAGCAATTTACGATCAAGGACTGTGGCGTCGTATTTCCAATATCTCGGAGATGAGATTTAAGAGATGGAAGGAGGAATGGCAGAAAAAGAGGGAGGGATTGCAGAAAAATAGGGAAGAATGGCAGAGGAAGAGGGAGGAATGGAAGAGAGAGAGGGAAGATAGGCTGAAAGAGATGAAGGAATTGCAGAGAAAGAGGGAAGAGTGGTTGAAAATGATGCGAGAATTGCAGAAAAAGAGGACGCGGAGTTGTGATGAAGATCTTGATAGAGCACGGATGAAAATGCAAAAATACAAAGAGGAATGGGAGAACAGGAGCTCCCAGATGTCCGAAGAGGAAATCAGAAAAATGAGGGAGAAATGGAAGGAAAAGTTCACAGAGATCAGCGGAGGATCTCGAGAGAATCTCAGGGATGAAAATGCAAATTGACAAAGAGGAATGGCAAAAAAGCAGTTTCCACATGTGACTGGAGGACATTGAGACGATTAAATCCATTTTTAGTCAGAGGTTATTGAAAATCTCATCAAGAGTAAAGTAGAATTATTGTGCCACTGTCTCTTTAAAATAATATTAAGTGATAATATTTCCCAGATTTTATAAGATGTTAATCAAATATGTTATGAATAGGTAAGAAATATAAAATATATTATGAAGTTTTATTTTTTTATTTAATTAATTATTATATGTGAAAGAAGTTTGGAAATTGTTTACATTTATAAAATGATGTTTAAATTTATTTTGTTTTTATGATTTAGTGTTTTTTTGTTGTTGTAGTAGTTGTTTTTATTTAAAATTAATTTAGATCTATCCAGTATAAATAAGGATTTTATTTTTTGAGTGGTTTCTTTTTAAAATATTATATTTTTTACATTTCAAAATAGATTTACACAACCAAAACTTATATCACTCTTTTTGCTTGATAACTCCTCCTTTAAGATGTATCTATATTGGTTTTAAGTTTCTTTCTAAATTTTATGAGTAGACATGGATGTTTTTAATTACTTTTCATTTGGTTTTATTTTTTTATTTTTTGAGTCAACACTATTTTTTTAAATTACTTTTTAGTTTTCTTAATGTAACATTATATTATGTTATGCTACCAAGCATGACAACATCTCCTCGATACTAGGTTGTATATCACCTCTCTCCTTTAAGTGCAATAATGCTACGTTAAGTTATATGACGACGTCTCCCACATAGTTGGTTGTAGAGCACCTTGCTACTCTTGGTGCAACTAGCATAGATCCTTCATAAACGCAAATCTATCAAGCACTAAGAAGCATCCAATGTCCCTTCATCAAACCTCTCGGCAAAAAAAAATTATTTATTAACATGTTTCTTTACCACTATCTCTGTAACAACCCTGGTTTGAAACCCTGTTGTTTTGTTAGTGTAATTTTGTAAAAGACTATGAATTCGTGTAAGAAAGTACTCATCTTGTAATTGTTTTGTTAATAATAAATTTAAGATGGAAGTAGCAGAGCCAACACACTGAATGAACGAGACTCATGTGTTTACCTCGGTTAGTGAGAGGGTGGATTCATATAGCTTAAAAAATGTTAAGTATGTCCTTTTTTAACTCTTCTTACCTTATAACTTTTTTTAAACTCAAACGGATAATTTTTTATTTTTTATTTATGGAAAAAAATCAGGTATGATTGAGCAAATGCCTAGTCAACCATTTTACAAAAAGAGCATAAGATATACTTCGAGAATGCCAAAAAAATTACAGAGATCTTATATTTTGAAAATATTTCTCCCACAATGGGAGATCACGGCTTGTTGAAACTTAGTTAAGGAATTGGATGAAAAGTGTTAGGTTCTCCATTTAAGCTGATATTTCCTCGAGACAACGGACAAGATTTATTTTCCAGAGAGTTTGCATTTTTATTTAGCTCTCACATAATATGAAAAGAAGTAACCCTTTCAAAAGCTTTCAAAGTATTTCGGATTCGCTGCAGGGATTTATTCAAAGAAGGATGATTAAAATGGTCTTCATAGTTTAGCAATTTGATCAACAGCTCTGAATCTCCAAAAAATTGAATTGACTTATATTCGATCTCCTTTGCTATCTGGCACACCTTTAGAATACTATAGCTTTTTGCTTGATTATTTGAACGTAATCCTAGTCCCCAGCTGAAGCAGGTTTCGATCAAACTGTCCGGAGATTTAAAATCAACCCACGAGTACCTGTGATCCCAAGATTCCCCTTAGATGCACCATCAAAGACAATAGAAGATGTAATGGTTCTCTTCCACCACGTTGAAAAGGCTGCAGTACTAACTCTCAAACGCCAAGCAGGAGGAAACGATGGTTTGATGCTTATTATCCTTTGCTCAAACGCATAGGAACCCAGCCACGCGGAAACCTTAGGAGACAAAGAGGAAATTAAAACTGATTTTCTTATTGATTCTATGATAAGAATATTTGCTTTGCTCGCCATGATCCTAGGATTTGATGACTTATCTTAAAAATCCAGTAATTTATGGCCAAACACAATTTCCACCAAATACATTTTGGAAATGATTACCAGATTTTACTCCATTATGAGTTTTTTCCTTTTATCTCAGTATTTCATTCTTTCCAGGAGATAAATAAAGGGATGATTGCCAATTGAGAAGGATCATCGACATTCAAACCTTGAAGAACCACCTCCCACATTGTCTGAGTGAAAACACATTCAACAAAAATATGATCTAACGTTTTAGAAGCAGAATTGCAAAAGCAGCATCTAAATGGTCCATGGAACCCTTGTTTAGTCAAGTTTTCACTTTTCAGCACCCTTTTATGCATGAGTAACCACATGAATAAATTCACCTTGGGAAGGAAAAAAGAAAACCAAACAGAATGCCATTGCGCAGGGGATAAGAAAGAAGCTTGAGAATATTGCAAAGCATAGAAACCTTGAGCAGGAGAGTAGTTTCTTGACTGACCACATCCCCATTTATCTTTAGAAGATCGATGAACAAGTGGAAGTCCTGACAGAGTTGTAATCAGCAGGTTTTGTTGAAGGAGAATAGGTTATGGAATCTCTGGAAAATACCAACCTGTTTGATTCCCAGATCTATCCCAAGTACATATGTCTTCCAGTCGAATAATGCATTTATTAGTGAACCATAACTTGATCTCATTGAACGAGAAAAAAGAGGAAAGAGGGGGATTTCCTAAAATATTATCTTCCCACAATAAGGTCTCGTCCCATTATCGGGGATTCGATAGAGTTTTTTTTTAATATGATCGATTCCTCTTCTGCATAAGTTCCAGATTGCAGTGCATGTAGGTATATTTATTGTTTTTAAATTTCTTAAAGAACCTCCCTCAAGGTATTTCATCCAAAGAATCTTACTTACCGGATGTTTTTTATCTGCAAACAACTACCAAATGATTTTTCCTCCCAAAGCCAGCTTTTCCAATCCAAGATCACAAATTTGCAATCCCCCTTTCGTGAGTGGTCTTTTTAGGATATCCCAGCTTACTAAGTGCATCTTATTTTGATTTCCCATGCCACCATTCCAAAGAAAGTCCTGAAGAATATTGTAAATCTGAGTCGTGATGGAATTGGGGGCAAGAAGCATAGAGGACTGGAAGATGGGGAGGGTTGAAAGGACCGCCTTAATCAAAACCAACTTCCTAGCCTTTGTTAACGATTGGCCTCCCCATGATACTATTTTTACTTTTGTTTTACTGATAACTTCAAGCCAAAGTGAAGGAGGACTTGGTCCCAAGGTTAATGGGAGGCCCATGTATTTGATCTTGTCCCACTTATCAAAACCAGGAAATCCCAAGGAACGTGCTTCTTGAAGAATTGTCAGATGATCTACATTCCAACCATAAACAACACTCTTTCTTTTGTTGATCAGAGCTCCTGAGATTAAATAGAAGTTTTGTAAAATTTCATTGAAGGCCTGAGCAATATTTATTGAGGCCCCTCCTAGAAGAAGAGATTCATATGTAAAGAGGGCATGCTTTATAGGATCCACGCCTATTGCTGCCTTAATGCCAGGGATAGAACCTGCTACCAATTCTGCTATAAGTTTTCTAGTTAAAGATTCAACGATCAAGATATAAAGGAAAGGTGACATAGGGCACCCTTGATGGAGTCCTCTAGAAGCTTGGAAAAAATCTCTTGGTCTACCATTAACAATGGGCACTATCCAGGGCCTATGTGTAGGCTTTTATCAAACTAACAAATTCAGTACTAAAACCAAAAGAGAGAAGAACTTGATAGAGAAAGGAAAGCTTAACATGGTCAAAGGCATTTTTCATATCCAGCTTGATGATCATGTCTTTGTCCTTCATTTGAAAGCTGGAGTGGAGGGCTTCTTGCACTTGTATCACATTATCTACGAGATGTCTTCCATTAACAAACCCCCCCTGGAGAGGAGAAATTAAAATACCTAACAAAGGATTAATCCTATTTGCTAAGAGTTTGGCCAGGAGTTTGTACGAAGCATTCTAGAGCGAGGTAGGCCGAAACCTGTCAAAAGATAGAAACCTCGGATTATAAAGATAGAAACCTCAAATTATTAAGATAGAAACCTTAGATTATAAAGATAAGAAAAAAGGGCCCTACTTTCCTCTAATGGACAAATATTAATAACGGTAGTCGTGTTAAGAAGGTGAATATTGGAGAAGATGTTGGTCTGGTTTTGCTTCAGTCATGGTTAGCTCTTGCTAGAGTCCGTCAATAGCTTATATCCAGAATAGGGCCAACAGGGACTTGTAATCGAGGAGTTACCTAAGGACAATAAATATCTAGCATATGAATATAAACCTGCTAACACATAACCCATCATTGAACACCCAGATGATGAGCCCATTCAAGGTGATCTACATCATGAATCAAGAAGTATTAGATAACAGTTCCACCCCAGTTTACATCTCAGGCATTCAACTACAATAGATATTCAATCACTAGGCTTGAGGTTGTCTATTATACATCTTCATCTAAAGGGATAATTGATCCAATGGAATATTCTTATGGGATTATGATTAAAGATGCGATGTATTTTGTTGGGATGTTCTTTCTTTAGAAGGATAATCTGTTTTGTTTGTTTCCATTATAGTCTCATGTTATGGTTGTCCATCACTATTTATAGTTGCACACTATTTATTGGTTGTTAATACATGGTTGTGATGGTGCATTTACTATTAGGGATCCCACTTACTCTTATACCAATTGAAAATCCACTTGGACTAATTATGGCACATCCTACTATGGCTTAGATATATAATCTTCTCCATGCTCTTAAACCCTCTTTCTTCATATTCCTTGACCCCATTAACCTTTGTATCGGCTTTGGTTTTGGTCCACCATCCCCTTTACTTTTAAGTTTCATCTTATACCTTTCTTTAGCGATACTCCCCTTGTGTTGGAGGAGCTAGTCTAAAGTTAGAGGAAGAGTTGCTATGGTGACAATGGGCAATATCCTTCCTTAGTTCCCCTCAGGTTGCAGTCATGTCTCAGGGCTTTCTCACTTGAGTGAAACCTTAGGAAGCAACACTATCTATTGACATCCATGACCTTTATTAAGGGTGATAGAAATTAGAAACCATAACCTTCACAATAAACCAAAGATACATGTGATTGTAAAATCTATAAAATGACATTATAATTGTTGTAGTTTATCAAACTGAAGCAATTTGAGATTTTGATTCAAACTGATTCAGATTTATTTTGATGTACTAAGTGCATCTTTGTCCTTTATGGTTCCTAGCATGCCTACCATGCAACATCATTCAAATTTCATATCACAAATGCAAATAGCAACATGTATGTAATCCAAGGAACCATAAAGCAATTTGAGAGAATTTTTCTCGTGATGGTTGTTGCCAATGCACGTGAGTGGAAGCTATAAATCGAGATAATGAATATATCCATCAGCTGATATATAGATCCATTGTAGGCATCATATTGACTGCAAATATAACATCATAATCAATTTTGAAGCTTAGGTCAAAAATGTTTACCTGTGCAACAACACTAGTGAAAAAAAAGTAGAATATTTTAAAAAGCTATATAAGCACTTCTTGCTAATATATTTATTCATCTTGCAAGTCAGAAGAGTTAAAAGGTAACTGGCCACATGAATGTATTGCTTTTTATGGAAATATGTTATTTGTATTACCTTTCAAAGCTGCTTCATGACTGCAACATTGTGCTCATCTTATGACAAAGATGACAAAGAGTTCTCTAAATTCTTATATCCATTCCATCAAGCACACTTGACCAAATTCCCTTTAAAGGTGGTAATTGGGCTACAAATGCATTCCATGGTGGGTAGCCAACTCCAGTCCCTTGGACATGTTCATCCAGATGCAAAGAGATGTATCTTAAGATCAAAGTTTCCATCTTGTTAGAAAAATACTCATAAGTAGGAAGATGCCACCGTTTGTAGGATCTTCCTAGGAGAAATGTTTAATTAGAAGTTCTAAATGGACACTTACATAGGATTCTTTTTTGCAACATTTTCCATTGACTTTTGTTCATTCTACCACCCACCAAAACCAAAATAAATGGAGAAAGAAGATCACTTTAGTTAGACCATATATAAACGCAAAACAATCATTCTTTCAACATCATGCTTTGGTTAGACCATATGTTCATGATTTTCATTTCTTTAGGTCATCCTATATTAAATTTCATTTTCATTAGTTTTTCCTCATGATATCTTTCTTAGATGTTATAGAAAAATGATTGGGTTGAAACTTGGTGCAAGAGTTACCGAGTGCCTAAGTTGAGTGTTGCAGATCTTCTAGTTCACTGCTACGTTGTTTGTCAAATACTGATGTTTGATGTTATCTGCATACTGATGTGTATTATTTAAGGATTTTAAGAATTTCATGATATATCATTGGCCAATGCTTGCAGTGGATTATGGAATCTCTATTTATTATGTAGATGGTTGTGAGCATGTTCTTAGTGGAAACTATCGTGTGATTTTACTGTTATTTATAACTTTGTGCACTCATGCAAGCATATTTCTTGTTAAAATAGAATTATACAATGTCATTCATTGTGTTGAAAGTGGGTGCATTAGTTATGTGCTAACTAGCTAAATTGAATGTTGCAGAGTACTCATGGGGCTCTTTTCCAAGTACATGTAAAAATGTGAGTTTCTAGTGCTTCGGTAGCTATTTTTATTTATATTGTTGAATCAGCTGGAACTTGATCTGTGCAAGATATCCATGTTGAGATGAAAAACCAGGTCATGTGCAGTTGAATCAATTGTGACAAATATATTATTGCATGCCATTTGAATTGTTGGACATCAACATGTATGTATGTTTCCTTTTCCTGTCATTTGTTGACACGTTTCTACTCTATGTCTACTTGTTATAAATTTTAGGATATGCAGAATATTTTGATTTATGTAGGGCTTCAAAAATAGTTTGCAAGAAATGAAGATATGAGAAATTTCCATTATTTTATGTATTTCTCTAATAAATAGAGAGATATTGTCTTAACACTAATTGATGACAAACATTTTTGTCACCATGGACTTGCATGAAATTGGATGGGTGTTTCAGATCAAAAAGAGAGATGAACTTGTTCCTATAGAAGTATATATAGGAAATGAGGATCAAGGAGATAGATTCTTTTCAATCTCTATTGCAGGCCTTGTGGAGCAAGCTGAAACAAATATATTACCTGGTTTTTCTCACTTGTACTTGCTTCTCAATATCTTGATAGACCTCAGCTGCAAAATGCAGCTTGATGAAGGAATTTTGCAGTAAAATTGAAGGTAGCGTTATAACCTACATTGTTGCTTTGGATAACATGATCCATGGTCATTGCTCATGACTAAATTGATCATTGCCAAGTATCTTGTCAGTTGTGTTAAAGTGAAGGTAGTTGACTCTCCTAAGATACTTTCTTATGGTGTAGTCTATTGAAAACAATTAAATTTTGAAGGGATTATCTGCATACTTGTGTGTTTTATTTGGTAATATGTGAGGTCTACTAATATCTCAAAGGGAAACAAGTTTTGACTGTTCTTGCTGATGTTCGTTATTGGCTTTAGCTTAGTTTCATCTAAATTTGAAATTATGATACTTCAAATTTTCTGTTGATTTTTTATATTTGATATATTGTGTTTACAGTTCATCAGATTGGCCAATTTTATATTCATTCCACAATTCTTGTATCCTCTATGAAGAGGGTTGGTTGTACTGGATGTTTGATCACAATTGTATGGTGTTTAGAACAGGGACCATGGGTGCAGGCATGGAGACCCGCAACATACCATCTACAATAGAAGTTGATGCATTATAGTAACATTTTGTTTGCTTGGTCCTCCATTTGTTTTAGAAAAGCATGTGTATTCAAATTCATGTCACGACCCATTTATTTGTGTATCTTCCTTCTGTTCTACTTAGTTTTTGCTAGTAATGTTCTTTGCTAACAGATGTTTATGTTTTGAAGGATTAGTCATTGATATTTTATCAGCCATGAAGATTGCAAATACACATCCCTATTCAAGGAAGGTCTGCGGCTTGCAGATGCATGTAAGGTATGTATGTTGTATAATCATTAAACCAAGTTCCAACAACATTATTACGAATGATGATGAGAACTTGATAATTGGTTGAGAGAGCGTTCTTGGAGATGAATTAGGCCTGGATGGTATATGTTGGGTAGAATCAACATTTGGGGTGCATTTGCATCGAAATCACGAAGATGTTTTGCGGGAAAGAGAATGATACCAAATAGACAGTGGAGGGAATCATCATAATTAGTGAACTCTGGTAGAGCTACAAGGTAAATTCAGTGGGAACATGCATGGTCTTTTGTCACAACATGAGCTAGAAGGGTACCAATTGTTTGATTTACATGATGTCATGTAGTGAAGGAAAATAAAACTGTCGTGAATGAAGAATACTCAAAACAAAGAAGGTACTAGTGGATACCCTAATCCTAAGAAAGACCCGAATGGTTAAACAAGAACAGGGGAGATTGTAGTAATCATAAGACATAATGGGGAAAGGAAAATATTTAAGAACGTGATATTTGAAACGATTCAACATCGATGAGCCATCCTTTGAAATTGAATTTGAACACAAGATGAGTGTGAGCCATTGGAGAGTACTAGATTGAAGTCTTCTAAATTTCTAACGGGTCTTGCAAAGAACGAAAAAAGAGATACAATAAGAGGGAAATATATCATCAGAGAAAGTACAAAGATAGCTTTGATGAAGAGAAAAAAATGAGAAATAGACCCAAGTGTTGAACAAACATTTCAATGTTTTCGAACTTTGATGGTACAACAAAAGTAGATGATCTCTTATTTACACTAATTTATTGTGGCAAGGTATTGGGGAAGATTAGTCAAGCAAATGGGAAACATTTAAAGGAACCCTAAGACCTATAAACTTGGAATTGAAATTCAATAGACAAAGATATTTTAAGAGTTGGTATAAGGTAGTAGATAAGTTCAAGGAGTTATTTGGGTATCCCATTAACAAACCTTCAATCATAACTAGTTGAAGGCTATGGCAATGAAAAGGAGAAAATATGGTACACTATTATTCAAGATTAAAGGCTTTGTTTGGACAACTCAAATGTGGGTACCTAGAACCATAAAAACTTCATTCGTTGAATTTTGGACTATACCTTAGTATTGGGTGAAATGTTTGAGAGATCAAATGTAAGGTAAGCTCTTGATGCAACCATAGAAATGGAAGGAGGAAAGGAGAAAAATCCACGAGATAGAGATCATAAAAATGAAGAATGACAACAAAAAAATTGGAGAATGAGCAAAACATGATAAAATTGGCCAAATCCCAAAGGGTGAATGAAAAAGAGGCAAAACCAAGCATAATTAAAGCAATGAGACAAATATGACAAACACAAGGACCATGAACAAATCCAAACAAATCCATTTTTGCATAACATGTGATACTAACAAGCACTCATGGAATGATTGTTCACACACCTTGTGGAATCAAGGCTAATGCACTAGAATAATATGGAAAATGGAAATAATCTAAACCCTTTTAAGGTTCAATAATCATAACAAGTGCATTGGAAAGGTCCAAGATGTATCTAGAGCTCTAGTATAGAATGGTAAGGACTCCATTGTCACTCTATTCGGTATATACATTGTGTCATTGTTTTGCATGTGGAGCATGAGGGAATACAACACCATTGTATTTTTGGTATTCCTAAAAATCATTTGCTATTATTTGTGTACCCAATACCCATGATACATTACATTATTTGAGATCGAATATGTAGACCAAAAATTGCAAAATGCCTTGAAAATGAGGAATTGGATGGGTATGGAAGATAAGGATTTGACGATGACTAGAAAGAGAGTCAAGATGATTGGGATTGTGTAGAGCAAAAAAAAATCCTTCTGGGCCTTTTAGAAGTAAATAGAGAAAGGAGAGAGGAAAATACCTAAGCGAGGAAAGATTTCATACCAAAGCGAAAAAAAACCAGAGGGACAAAAATACAAGAGTTGGTAGATCAATGTGAGAATTTGCTTGAGAGAAGAAATGCTTGAAAAAGGCATATGAATTCCTTAGAAGTTTGATGAATGTTGATGAACATGGTGACCTAGATGTAGCAAGGGCATTCTTTCAACATCATTTTTTTTTAATTAACAGCTCTGTCTCTCTAGTGACGACCGTTTGTACAACTCTCCGACGGGCTTTCTATACTAGCAACGGAATTTTCGTCACTAGTATAGCAAGTCCCTCGGAACGTTAAAGGCTTTGTCATCACTACAGCGACGACACATCGCTGGTATAAACATATTTTAAGCATGTTCCTTTGTCGCTATAGCGACAACAAAGTGTTGCTATAGCGACAATGGAAGTGTTTCTATAGCGATGGCACCTCATCGCTACAACGACGATGCATTGTTGGTATAAACATATTTTAAACACATGCTTTCGTCGCTATAGTGACAACCGAGTGTTGTTATAGCGACGATGGAAGTGTTGCTATAGTGACGGGGAAGTGTCGCTATAGCGAAACAATTTAATTTTTTAAACAACCCACGTTTCATGTCTTTTGCGTCGCTATAGAGACGAACTGTGGAAAGTGTTGCTATAGCGACGAAAGTGTTGCCACAAAAAAAATGGGTCATGTTCGTCGCTATAGAAACACACAAGTGTTGCAATAACAATGATTTTCTGTGGGAAAAATGTGCACATGTACTAGTGAGAGAACATGAAAGACAAGTTGAAAAAATGCTAGACAGGTCAACTGAAACAATTTGGCTATGGATCCATTATGGTTTCCTTTTTCCTGGAGCGGATTCCTCTCTTTTTCCCATAGAGCATAGAGATAGATAGCTTGGGCCCATTGGAGCCTCACATGAGGAGGTGGTTAGATCTGATTGCTCGCCATGGTGTCGGTCCAATCATCTCCTATGGATTGGTGTGCTTCAGGTGGTTGCATAGGAAACTGCTCATGATTGAGTATTATGCATTTGGAGGCATAAATGTCTAAGGAGATCCTGACTTAGTGCTTCTAGAGGGGGCACAATAGAGTGACCTAAGTAAAAGTATTTTTCTCACATTTTTTTATTTTTACTTATTTTTAGTGTTTGATTTTTTTTTTGTATTGAGACTTCATATGTCACTTATGCATATGTTGGGACTATGAGGCCACCGGAATATTCTCCCATCTAGAGGAAGGGAGAGAATAGAGATATATTTTCTCATGACCATGAGGCAGCTAAGGATCTCGAGGAGATCAGGTAGAACCTAGAGAGTTTGACCATGGCTATACCATACATATCAATGGATTAGCTACCACGATGTTAACATCGCCATACATTTGGTGTTTTCATATCGGTCGTATGCTTCATCAAGTGTCTTGGGCCATCATTTGTTATCACAAACATGATGATTAGTTTTTGTGATCCACATGTAGTGATGTATGAAATCCATGTGCTTCGGTTTTTATCTCAAGACTTTTTGGTAAAACTTTTTTCCATGCTTAATATAAAAGCAATTTCTAGCGGATTTACTATACAATGTATCTATGGTGAATTGTATGTACGTGGATCTCATTTAGACTACTTGTTTATAAATGCATAATTTACATGATATTATTTTAATATACACTTCATAATGAAATGTTTTTAAGAATGTGCAATGCACCAATTTAAGATAAAATTATCTAACGAATCAATAAGTGTATGCATATGTCTTGGAACATGTTGATAATGTATAAACTCAAATGCTCTGTCAAGAAGGTGTACCCTCCAAAAAAGACGAACTAGTATAGGATCATGAATGGAATAAATGTGGTAAAATTGGGAAACCAAAAGCTTGGAATCTAGATAGACAATAACATGAGTCAGCCCAATAAAGGAAGCATCGGTCGATAATTCAGAGATCAACTGAGGACCTCGAGAGATCAGGGATGAAAATGCAAATTGACAAAGAGGAATGGAAAAGAAGCAGTTTCAACATGTGACTGGAGGACATTGAGATGATTAAATCCATTTTTAGTTAAAGTTTATTGAAAATCTCATCAAGATTAAAGTAGAATTATTGTGCCACTCTCTCTTTAAAATAATATTAAGTCGAGGCGGTTGAGAGCGAGTGAAAATAGTTTTGAGAGTCGAGGTGGAACCAAAGCATGGTGGCTAGGGTTTCATCCTTAGTCGCTACCATTTTATTTGCAGTAAGGAGGCAGAGCTCTTTCAGGCATGGGCTTATGTTGTGTTAACATATGAAGACGAAGCTCTTCTTGGTTGGGCGGTGTCCATTTTACTAGCGGTGGCAACGATCTTTTTGCTGAGAGGCGACGGACTAGGCTTATGTTGTGTGAGAATTGAAGACGGTGCTCTTCCTAGTTGCACAACGTCCCTTACTGCGACGACGGCGATGAATTTTTTCTGCTGTGAGGGGTCGATCCTTTGCTATTTGTGTTGGGGTTTGGTTCTCAATCCCAATAAGAATTGGTGGTGGTTCCCTCACTTGTGTTGGTCTGTTTTTTGGGGGAATGCCATACTCTGCGGCAGTGGTGGGAGCCATTCCCTATTCCATGTTGCGGTGTCTGCGGGGAGGCTCTTTCTTCCTACGGTGGCGCCAACGGTGCTTTCTACCTGCGGCGGTCGTTGGAGGGTCGAAGGCACTCCTGTCTCGAAGGTAAAGGATCTCATGTAGATATGTGTTTAATCTGTCGATGGATGAGTATATTGCCCCCTGTTTTGGTGGTATAGTCTGTTTCAGGTTCTCTTTGTCCATTTTTTTGTCGATGGGCTGTCTTGAGCAGTTTTTGTATGGGTGTTTTTTGCACCTTTTCGTAAGCTTTGTTTTAGGGTGTTAATTGTTGAAGTTTTTTGGCTTCTAGAAGTATTGTCTCTTAGCACGGTTGGATGCTCAAGTTGTTGAGCACTGTTTGTTTGTTTTCACTGGATATGATACCTAGTATCGTAGATATGTATATTGTTACCTTTGATTCTAATGAATATCAATGAACTGCTATTTTTCTTTGAAAAAAAAATTAAGTGATAATATTGTGTCATCCCAGATTTTATAAGATGTTAATCAAATATGTTATTAATAGGTAAGAAATATAAAATATATTATAAAGTTTTATTTTTTATTTAATTAATTATTATGTGAAAGAAGTTTGGAAATTGTTTACATTTATAAAATGATGTTTAAATTTATTTTGTTTTTATGATTTAGTGTTTTTTAGTTGTAGTAGTTGTTTTTATTTAAAATTAATATAGATCTATCAAGCATAAATAAGGATCTAATTTTTTGAGTGATATTTTTTTTTAATCTTATATTTTTTACATTTCAAAATAAATTTACACATCCAATACTTTTATCACTCTCTTTGCATGATAACTCCTAGTTTAAGATGTATATATATTGGTTTTAATTTTATTTTTTAAAATTATGAATAGACATGGATGTTTTTAATTACTTTTCATTTCGTTTTATTTTTTTTTAATTTTTGAGTCAAAAAGCTTTTTTTAATTCACTTTTTAGTTTTCTTAATGTAACATTATGTTATGTTAAGCTATCGTGCATGACAACATCTCCTCCATACTAGGTTGTATATCGCCTCTCTGCTCTCAGTCCAATAATGTTACATTACTTTATGTGACAACATCTCCCACATAGTTGGTTGTAGAGCAACTTGCTACTCTTGGTGAAACCAGCATAGATCCATCAAAAATGCTATCAAGCACTAAGAGGCATCCAATGTCCCTTCATCAAAGCTCTGTACAACTTTTTTTTCTTTATTAAGCATGTTTCTTTACCGCTATCTCTGTAACACCCCTCATTTGAAACCCCATTATTTTGTTAATGTAATTTTGTAAAAGGCTATGGCTGACTATAAGAAAGTACTCATGTTGTAATTGTTTTGTTAATATTAAATTTAAGATAAGAGTGGTAGAGCCAACATGCTAAATGAATGGGGACTCATGTATTTACCTCGGTTAGTGAGGGGGTGGTGTCATATAGCCTAAAAGGTGTTAATTCATGCTTTGTTTCTATTACTCCATGGGTATGAAATATGTGAAGGTTTAATTATGCGGTAGTTATTCAAAATTTTATGAATGTGAGTGATTTATTCAAGTAAGGGTTATATTTATTCCATGTGGATAATGCTAATTTTTGGGTGTTGAAGTTGTTTTACTTGTGAGGGTTCACATATTAAATTTCCTTATTTCGAGGGATGTTTGGCATAATTTTTTTATGCTTGTGTCTCCAATTCATTTATTGAATTTAGTTATTTTATGTTATTTTTTGCATAATATTATATGGTTGTGTCAAAGTTCACTTCTCGTGGTGTGTGGAAATTGCTTTACTTGTGAGGGTTCACATATTAAATTTCCTTATTTTAAGGGATGTTTGGCATAATATTTTTATGCTTGTGTCTCGGAGTTCATTTATTGAATTTAGTTATTTTAAGTAACTTTTTGCATAGTATTATATGGTTGTGTCAAATTTCACTTCTCTTGGTTCACTTATTAAATTTCCTTGTCTTAAGGAAAATTTTAGCATAATTTTATACGATTGAGTCGTAGTTCACTTTGTCTTAGTTCCCTCCGTTGTTTCACCTCATTTCGTCCCAGCTCATGATAAGTGTTGGAGTTGCTAGGAATCATAAATGTCTTATACATAAGTTTGAAAATACTACTTAATAATCTAGAATTTAATATGGTCCCAAAATTCTTTCTTAATTAAAATATTATAACATTTACAATTTTACATTAAAAAGAGTACTTATTTACATGTATTAACCTAATGATTTTGGCAAGTTAAACTCTGCCCGAAACCTAAGGGAATTTCTACTCTACAATAAGGATTAAAAAAGGGATATGTCTAAGTATAATTTAAACTTGACTTAATAATAAAGAAAAGGTTAACCATTCTTCAAACTATGATGTAACATTCTTTTCATATTCATTTGATACCTATTAGAAGCCCTTTTCTTGTGTCATCGTTTGATAACTTCAAAAATTTGAGAATGGGTGTAAATCTTTATAGGCTTGTGGAGAAATGGCTTTGGCATACCTTGTTCCAATTTGTTTTCCATTGATCTTTCTTCTAGATCACCAAGTGTTCTAGGAGTTGTCATAGTCTTATCTTCATCATCTCCAATATGTTTATCTTGATCATTCTCTGCAACTTTCTTTGTATCATGCTTTTACTTTGATTGTGATCCTTCAAAGTCTTCTTGTGTTTCAACCTTGGATTTCCTTTTATATCCATTGTGTTGTTTAACATTTTCCTGACTATCCTCACTATGATTTCTGTAGCTACTGCTCTTTTTTGTGTTGAAGGGATGTTTTCCTCTTTTCCTTTCTCCACATTTTGTTTCTGTGGGGTCTCTTCTTTCTCAACATTGAATCCATAACAAAATAGAAAATGTAACGAGGTCCAGTTATTTTTTCTCAATTCATTGAGAACCAATAACTCAACTAACCCATGATGAAAAATACTATGCGAGGTATGGTCTAGATGATTTCTAATCTGCGTTGCCATTTTGGATAAACTCTTTAACATATAATATGGAAAATTAAGTTTTGACACACTTGTAGCATGAAGAAGGAACCAACGATGGTATCTGTAAACCATGGCAAATATTCCCTTACATGTAATATAGTGTTGTATAATACCTAATACTTTCCTCCATTTATCTTTCAACTTATTTTGGTGAAATCCTTTGCTCCAATCCAGTTACTCATGCCATGGAAAGAGAAACTGGTTCAAATCAACTTAAAAATGAATCCTTTTAAACCACATATCACCCTCTTTAGATAACCCGGTCTCTACTACAATAGAGGATTCTAAAACTTCAAAACTCATACTATCAAAATCAACCTATGTGCCTGTGAACCTGCATGTGAATTACTGTGTGACTTCTATATTGTCACCATTTATTTTTTCAAATAAAGTAAATCATCTTCCATTTATCAGCATATTTTCCCAGTGAGTATGCTCTTCATCCCATTTGGTAGCAATAGGCCTAAACTTGTGTATTTTACCACCTATGTTTTTCATCCTAGCAACCGAGGAATAGAAAATACTTGCTCGGCTCCAACTGTAAATAAACAAAGTGTTCAAACAAACATCAGTTGTTGAAAATAGTTGTCAATTGATGTCAAAAGAGTTAAGCAATGACAAAAGAATAACCAGTAAACATGATGACAGGGTCGACGACAAGGGAAGATCCACAAAGTAAGAAGTGGAAGATAACATTCCAAAGCATGGATGTTATTTGGATGACCCAAATCAGTCAAGAGAAATTGTGGAAGCTGTTTTTTAGAAGAACGGTGATGGTGAATGATTTTCGCACAAGAAAAGTGAAGAACCGCATTTAATCGTAGATCAACGGTAAGGAGTGAACCCGCAAGGAAATTAATGGTACACAAAAATGCGGAAGAAAATTGCGGAAGTCCAAATTGGGAAAGTGTGGTTCCGCAATCCGTAATTTGAATATGGATGGTCACGAAAGCATCCGCAAGAAATCGACGCCTCAGAGAATTGCAAAAAACAATTTGTGGAAAGAGAATCACAGAAGCACAATTCCAAAATATTAGAAGGCACATCCGTAATCCGCAAGATCAACAGAGTCAGGAAAGACTCTGCAAAAGATCGATGATGTGAAAGAAAAATCGTGGAAAGGGAACTGTGGAAATAGTTTGAACAAAATTGGAAATCCTATAATCTGCAATCCGCATATGATCTCGAATCAACGGTTAGGGAAGAGTCCGCAAGAATTCAACGATGTGGAAAGTACCTTGTGGAAAGGTAGTTGCGAGAAGGAAAATGTGGAAGGAATTTTTGAGAAAATTCAAAACCCACGACCACAATCTGCAGCCCGCAATTGCAGAAAGGTTGTTGTGGAAAGGCAAATGCGGAAGGATTTTTGTTGCGAAAATATAATTTCAGAAAAATGAGTGCAAAAAGGTAAATGCAGAAAATATCTATTGCGGAAAAGAAACTGCAGAAGGCCGCGACTAATAAATTGAACATAGTTAAAAGTGATGAACAGAGAAGTAATTCAGAATTAGTTTATTTGTCTGTGAAGAGTCATGATGAACATAGGTGACTGTTGCATGAAGAGATATGTTTGAGGGTATATAAACAAATTTTTAAACCTTCGAATAAGTGTCTCTGGACATCTAATTGAAATATCGACTAAAGAACAATCATAGATCAAATTATCATATGAGGGAGGTTGGGAGGCGCTATGGAAAGCAACAGGTTTGTCAGGGGGTCATAGCCTCCTTCTAGTGGTAGCTGGTAAATAGTGTGTCGTAGAATCCTTTCAGTAGTAGCTGATAAAACCAGGGGGTCATAGCCTCCTTCCAGTAGTTGCTGGTAAATAGGGTGTAGCACCTTCCTTGTCTATAGTAGCAGACAAAAACTATTTGTAAAATATAATTTTGCAATAATAGAAAGTATTGGTGGTTTTCCCAATTGGGATTCCATGATAAATTTGTGTTTCGTGTGTTTTTGTTGATCATGTGTGTTGTTGATGAATAGATTAAAAGTGGTTTAGATTATTAAAAGTTATCAATATTGATTCACCCCCACCCCCCCCCCACCCCTCTCAATATTATCCAATATTCCAACAATTGCTATCAGAGCAGGATCCTTCACTACAGTTTAATCACTGGAAGGAATATCCTATTGAAAATCACTATGGATCAACAAGTATTATCCACCAACATACCTCCTTTATTTACTCTAGATAATTATGCATACTAGAGCGTAAGAATGAACTGCCATATAATGGCTATTGGATACAAAGTTTGGAAAACCGTTGAAACATAATATAAAGTACCAGATGATGTACCTATAGAAGAAGGATAACTAAGCCTTTATGAGGCCAATGCAAAAGATCTAAGTGTAATTTTTATTGGGTTGACCGAATCCGTACTTGGAAAATTCATGCAATGAAAAACATCCAAACATGCCTAGGAAAAACTAAAATGTGTCTATGAAGGAGCACCCAAGGTCAAGGAATCCAAACTCCAGACCTACAAAGGAAAGTTTGGAAACCTAAAAAAGAAAGAGGAAGAAAATATTGCAGAATATCTTCTAAGAGTAGATGAAATTGTTGATGCCATTAGAGGCATTGGAGGAGAAATTAAAGAGAAATATGAAGTCGGCAATGTACTAAGAACATTGCCAATGACATATGACTCAAAGGTATCCTCTCCAAAAGAATGAGATGATCTTAAACTTATGACAATAGATGAACTACATGGGATATACACTGCCTATGAGATGAGAACATGGAAAAATGGATCTTCAAAGAAGGAAACAACTTTTAAATCTATATCCAAGATCCAACTTGAGGAACTAGATTATGAGGAAGCTCTCTTCATCAAGAAACTTGAGGGAGGCACTGGCAAGTACAAAGGGAAGTTACCCTTGAAATTTTTTAACTGTGGAGGATTGGACATTTTTCCAAAAAGTGTCCTTACCCAAAACAAGAGGATAGTGATGATGAAGAACCTTGCTGTCATAAGAAAGATCAAAAGAATAAGAACATATACAAGAAGAAGTTTCATAAAAATAAGAAAAACCTCTACTCCAAAGAAGACAGTGAAAATGATTAAATAAGTGAAGATCTTGAAGTCTTATTCATGGGTTTCAAAAGCAAAATTCCTGAAGAAGAAATAGAATATGTGGTAGACATTGAAGCAGAGCTTATAAATGCTCATGAAGAATTAGAGAAGTATAGAAGGATGTACAAAAAATCAAAAACTCACATGATAGAATTTGAAGAGAAAAACAAAGATGCAGAAAGAATGATTGTTGACTTAAAAAATAAGGTCCTATAGGTCGAAAGGGATTAAAACAATCTAGAGCAGCAACTCAAAAGGAGAAGACAAGAATCTGAAAGGATTGAACAAGACATTATGCACCTTAGAAAGAAACCGGATGAAGAATCAATCAAATCAAGTTTTGAAAATAGTTCAAGGACTTTAGATGAAATCCTAAGTGTTCAAAGACCATCAAGCGACAAATCTAGATTAGGGTTTGACAAAGAAAAACCAGGGTATTCTTCATGCACAAATCAAGATGGAAATAAAAGAGGCTATGATGATGTACTCATGAGCCAAAGAGAAGAAAGTAAGAAATTTGTTTCTCCCTTACATAGAACAGATATGATGCCTAAAAGACTAGTGACAACTTAACATCAGCAACTCTTTTTAGGGAATTGTTATACCTGTAACAATTTTGGACATATGGCTAGAAATTGTAAACTAAAGACTCATGTGGAGAAAGGGATTACATCACATACTTCTGTCTATAAGAAAAATATTACCAAAAACAATCCAAAAGGAAGAAACTACAATTCTTTCACTCCTCTACAGAGTTATAGTACAGAATGCTATGGTAAGGGTTCATCCTTACATTATTATCATAATTGATAATATATATTTATTTATTATTGAATTAATAATTTATTGCATTTGATAGGTTTACATTATATATGGAATCTAACCTATGAATGGTCGGACCATCAAAAGAGGTGACCTATGACTATTAATACTAATTGACCTAATTGTTAATTAATTAATAGTAATAGTAATATACTATATAGGTATATTACAAGTCATCATGCTCTGAGAAGATTCGTCCAAGAATCTTCTTATGAGCACGCTACAACTAGAATTCTTGCCACGAATAACGATGCCACGGTTTAGTAGTTCTTGGAATATTTGTTCGCATTTCCATTCAAATATTTTCTTGCATGTGATTTTGTAGATGAACGCATAACAACTATATGGAGTATTCTTTTGAGCTTCTCATCCAATGGTGTTCTTTTGACCTTTTATTTTGATGTAGATTTTGTATATCTCTGCATGCTTTGATATAGTTTTTGTTGAAATCACTCAAATATATGAGAGGGGGGGTGAATCAGTTATTTCCAAAGCTTAAACCATTTTTCTTTATTTGAACCCTTATTACTGATTACAGATTCATAGTTATGATAATACAGCAAGTATAACAGAAGAGACGAAGATTATCAATTACACATGCATGATAGAGACAGACAATCATTCATTTTTTATTTGAGCACCTACTCAAAAGAGGCTGCAACCTCTGTTTTACAAAATCCTTCTTGTAGAGAGCACCAACTCTCATGTTTTTCTAGCACCCACTAAAATAACATTCTTCAGCTACAATTGGGTGGAACCACCAACTTCCACTTGTACAAGCTCCAACTAGTACAAAGAAAACAAACTATTTTTCCTAGCACCACCCTACCACCCTTATTTGTTAGATTTAAAACATGTACAATACAATATTTAGAAAAACAGATATAACAATTCAAACCAACTCTATCCAGATCTACTGCTGACTTTGCTTATGCATCTTGGTTCCCCTCATCATCTCTATTCTAGATATTCTTGAAAGAGCTCAGAGTCCTCTTTCATTCTACAATATCAACTTTGACGATGATCCATGCACCAGTTCGCTGTCTGTAGAGAGCAAAACTATTCATTCATCACCCACATCCTTATATACATCTTTGTCCTTAAACCCTTTACCTATCTGTATGCCTAACGGTCCATTTCCATAACTAATTAAGTCGTTTGATGTCTTATGACAAATAAGAATTCCAATCGATGAGTAATCCTGAACTTCTGCAACGCATCTTCACCATTTGGATTTTTCCGCACTTGTCATTTTTTGCAACAAATAAGAGTTTCTATACTTTTGGTTCCATAGTTCTAGTTCCCTAGTACAGGTTCCGCACCAATAATTCCGCACCATTGATCTTCCTCGGGCTCTCTGTGAACGTTGATCTACTGAGGAAATCGGATATCGTGTATGTAATTTTTGCTTGATATCATTTCACAATTTTCGCTTTCCGTCTTCCGCACATCCTCTTCTGCATAATCATTCCACACAGTCAATTTCTTGTACAACATTTCAATATCGTTGATATTAGATCCAGTGCGGGATGCGGATCCTGAATTTTCAACATTTTGTTAAACAACTTCTATACTTTATGCTTTCCTCACACTCCCTTCCATTGTAGGCTTTCCACGCTCACCTTTCCGCATGCGCAAATCGGAAGTCAGGAATCTCACTTCCCGACTTTTGAACTTTAACTTCCTGCACTTTCGGCTTCCCGACATTGGGAATGGAAAACCCAACTTCCAGCCTTAGTCCTTTCCTATTCTCCCACTTTCCACTTCCCTCTTTTCGACTTTGGAAATAGGAAATATAACTTTTCTTATTCTCGAACTTTTGGATTTCCGCCTTTCCGCTCCCATACTACAACACTCATTCCGCGCCGTTGATTTCTTGTGCGGGTTCACTCCTGACCGTTGGATCTATTCATCCGATTACTTTTCATACTTTTGTATATTTTCTCCCGACCGCTGATTTATTTTATGGATTCATTCTTATCCATCGGATCTGTCCATCATAATAATTTTGGATTTGCTTCAAATCGTTGATCTCTTGTTCGAGTTCACTCCTGACCGTCGGATCTGTTCATCAAATTTTCTTTCAAAATTTGGTTCTCACAATCATTTTGCATCCAACCTCTATGTTAACTCACCTCCTATTTGAACAAGCGGAATCATTCACAAACATTGGATCTTGATACAACCACATCAATGGCGGACTTCAAAATACTATACAGTGGATTTACATAAAATTCTGCATCCAACCTCTTCTGTTAAACCTCATGCTAGTTGAATCAGCGGAATCGCTGATGACCGTCAGATATGGATCGACGATGGACTCCAAATTTCATAGGGCGAATTACATTAAAATTCTGCACACATGAGAAGTTTCTTCGGTCAATCTAGTTCATTTGGCGAAATCGTTTTCGGTCATTTATCTGCTTTCATGATCAACCTCATCCGTTGATCATGATCTCCTTCTTTCCGTTGACTTTTGCACACGCCATGGATTCTTCTAAGTGCTCTATGTGGATCATATGCTTGGAACTATGTTACCATCAATGACAACCAAATCACACGCTGATATGTTTCCATATGACCACAAAACCTCCAACAATCTCCCCCTTTCGCATTGATGGCAATCTTCAAATTCTGGATGCATGATGTACTAATAATCATCAATATGTTTATCATTTGCAACAAACAACTTCTCCCCCTTTGATATAAATGTCAAAGAAGACTTTATAGCACAGCTCCCCGTATCAAAGTGAACAAGTTATTTGGAATAAGATATGATACCTAGATTCTGGTGTAGGTACTCAAATTGGGCCTTTGGTAAGGGTTTAGTGAAGATATCAGGAGTCTGTTGTGTAGAAGGGATAAAATTCAAATGAACTACCATGTTTGTAACCTTCTCCCTTAAGAAGTGTTACTTAATAGGTATGTGCTTAGTCTTGGAATGTAAGACTGGATTTTTGGACATACAAATGGCACTGGTATTATCACAATAGAGAGGAATGGGATCAATATATTTTACCTCCAGGTCTTCCAGTGTCTAAATCATCTATATAATTTGCGTATATCAGGTGGTAGCATAAATGTATTCAACTTCTGTAGTGGATAAATATATTGAGCCTTGCTTCTCGCTCAACCATGCAACTAAATAATCACCTAAGAAAAATGCACCTCTACTTGTGCTCTTTCTTTCATCCAAACAATTTTCCCAATCAGCATCCAAATATGCAGTTAACTAAAGATTTTGATTTCTAGGATACCATAGACCATAAGTCATTGTGCCCTTCAAATATTTAAATATCCTCTTCACAGTAACCAAATGACTCTACTTTGTAGCATATGGAAATATTCCTACCACTCCAACAGCTTGCATTATATCAGGACGAGATGTTGTGATGTATAAGAGACTTCCTATCATTGACCGATATGTTCTCTGATCAACATCAGGTGAGGGATCATCCTTGCAAAGTTTACAACCAACAACCATAGGTGTACTAACAGGTGATGAATCTTCCATCTAAAATTTCTTCAACATCTCCTTCAAATACCTCTCTTGGGAGAGAAATAAGCCTTCAGGACTTTGGATAATGTGAAGACCAAGAAAGAATGATAGTTCTCCTATCATTTACATCTCAAACTCAGATTACATGGCATTAGGAAACCACTGCACAGAAGAGTCATTAGTGTATCCAAATACAATTTCATTCACATATACTAGGACTACTAATAGATTATCACCTTCATATTTGATATACAAGTTACTGTCAACAGTACCTTTCTTGAATCCTTTGTATTGTAGATATTTATACAATCTATGATACCAGGCTCTTGGTGCTTGTTTCAATCATTATAGGGCCTTTTTCAGTTTGCAGACATTGTCAGGATTATTTGTCAGTTGTAACCCTTCAGGTTTCTCTATATAAAAATTTTCTTCCATATCTCAATTGAGAAAAGATGACTTAACATCCATCTGATACAATTTGAAGTTCTTATGATTGGCATAGGCAAGAAACATTCTCATGGCTTCTAATATTACCATTGGTGCAAAAGTTTCATCAAAATCTTGTCCCTCAACTTGGGCATACCCCTTACAGACCAATCTTGCTTTCTTCCTCACAATTTGTCCCTATTCATTCCTCTTGTTTTTAAACACCCACTTGGATCCTATTACATGTTTATCTGCGGGTCTAGGAACCAACTCCCAAGTGTTATTTTTCTCAATCTGATCAAGCTCTTCATTCATGGCTTTGACCCAATCTTCATCCTTACTGGCCTCTTCAAAATTCATAGGTTCTATCATATATATAAAAGCAATTTGGGATAGTTATGAGGCTTTGATCAATGTTCTTCTTGTCTGCACTCCTTTATTCTTGTCACCAATTATCTGACTTTCAGGATGATTCTTCTAAATGATTTCGGAAGGTGATTTTTTTTCTGTCTACTGCCTTGAATCCATCTGCATGTTTGCACTTTCATCATCTGACTCGTAATCTTCTTGTTCTGATTCTTGGACTGTTCTTTCTTAAGTTCAAATGTATCTTCAGTAGCTGGTTCAACACTGCTTATTTGAATATATTTCACAAGTATTCCTTCATTGATCTCAATGTCAATACAATCGACCAATTTATGCAACCTCTTACTATAACAAGTGTACCATTTACTGTTTACAACATATCCTAAGAAGATACCTTGATCAACCATGTCATCATACTTCCCAAGATGTTCATCATCATTTTTAGTATAACACTTACTTCCAAACAATTTAAAGTGTTTGATAGAAGCAGGTCTTCCAAACCATAGTTCATAGGGACTCTTATCATTGTTTGGCCTTAGGTGAGATTTATTAAGAATATGAATAGCTGTGTGAATTTCCTCTACCCAGTATGTCTGAGAAATATTCCTTTCATTCATCATTGATCTTGCCATCTGTTGTACTGACCTATTATGTCTCTCAACAACTCCATTCTATTGTGGGGTCCCTAGAATAGTGTACTCTCTCTTAATTCCATGTTTATCACAAAACTCCTTGAAGTCTCCTGAACAGAACTCTCTTCCTCTATCATATCGTGTTGCCTTCATTCTTTTTCCTGTTAGATTCTTAGTCAGGGCCTTAAAAATTTTGAACTTTTCAAGTGCTTCAGATTTTTCTTTCAGAAAATCAACCTATGTAAGTCTAGAATAATCATCAATTATAAACATAAAATATATTTCTCCTCTTATTCCTTCTTTTCTTGATGTTCCACACAGATCCATATGTACTAACTGAAGTGGTTTGTCTGTTTATGTGAAGTTCTTGGATTTAAAATGTGTGTGAGTCAGTTTTCCCATTTGATAGGGTTTACAAACAGAGTCATATGGATTTGATATCTTTGGAAGATCTCTTATTGCCCCATCGTTCACAAGTTTGATTATATGATCAAAGCTTAAATGTCCAAGTCTCCTATGCCAAAGCCAGCTTTCATCATACTTTCTTAGATGACATTCTTCTTTCAAGACATAGACATTGTTTTCAGTCCTTATACCTTTTGCAACCAACTGTCCTGAAGATACAGACTTTATCTTGAAATATTTAGAAGTGAACACAACTTCACAACCTTTGTCACAAACCTGACTGACACTAAGAAGATTATGTTTTAGTCCATCTACAAACAACACATCTTGGGCTTTCCATTTGCCATTATTCAACTTGACCATTCCTTTTCCTTTGATCTTCCCTGGAGCATCATTTCCAAAAGTTATATTTCCTAATTTATTTTCACTTAGAGACAGAAATATTTTCACTTAGAGACGGAATTTTACTTTTATCACCACTCATGTGTTTGGAACATCCACTGTTAATATACTAGGGGCCTTTTTGCTTTTGAACAGAAAGGACTAGGCCACATTTGTTAATTTCTTTCTTCTTCCAGACTTTATTACTTTCAGCAGAGTAATTCATTCTCGGGTCTGTTTTGTAATCCTTCAGATGACGGTTTGAAGCCTTGTCTCCAAAGTTATGACACACATAGCATTCTGGCTCATTGTACAGTAGATCAAAAGAATTGTTATTTCTATTTTGAGTGATTCTCTTAGTTGTGTACTGAGTTGTGTGTTGTTCTTGTTTGCTTGTTGAATGTCTTGTTCTATGTTGCAATAATTGATTGTTCTTTGATTGTTTATTTCTAAAATTAAATGCAAAGTTTGCATATTTGTGACCAAAATTAGAGCAACAATAACAATAACTATGGAAAAAGGTACCTGAATCTTGGAGGTCTTCCCTTTTGTTGACTATGTTTCTGAGCTATCTGATCTGAATTTCTGATTCTAGTACTTGCTTCATTTCTTTTTGTTTGCACAGTAGTTCACATTCTGAATTATTGTTGCATGAACCTTCTTCATAGCCAAGACCTGTTTTTAACCAAGGAATCTTTTCTTGTTGAGAATGGTGTTCAATTCTTCTGAGGTTTTCATACCTGACAAGTTCTGGTGGTACAGAGTTTGAAATTTCTTCAATTTCTTCCTGGTTGTCACTACTTCTTCTTCAAAATCTTTGTCCTTTTCCCTTCTATTAATTCTTGTTTAAGATGATCTTCTATTTTCTTTGCTTCTTCTAGTTCCAATTTTAACAGGGCAGTATCTTTACTTGGTTCTTTGCCATTCTCTTTATACTGCAATAGTATTTTTTTATGTTTCCTTTCTTTAATCTGAATCTGTCAATTTCCTCTCGAGCACTGATTAGTTCGCCTTCCATGTCAACCATGGCTTCCTCCTCATCCAGATCACTCAATGTATAATCATTTCCAAATTATTCTATGGCCATAAGCATGAAGTTATTCTCTTCATCTTCGTCAAATGAATCGTCGTATGTCTCTTTTGAAGAATCAACGTCATTTACACATAGGATTTTCCTTTTTTGTTTAGCCTCTTTATTGTATTTATTGAATGTATACTTTTCATCATCATCATAGGTCTGTATCTTGTTCTTGTGGGGGAATTTAGATGCAAAATGACCTATTTACCACATTTAAAACATTTAAAAGGCATCTTGCCTTTGTATTTACATGAGCCTTTCTTCAGCCTCCTTACAAATTTTGCCTCAGCCATATCCATTTCAGAATCAGTATGTTTATCTACTTTAAAAGAAGCTTCTCAAGTTGTGGCTTTGTCTGTACCAATCCTCATTTCATAGGCTATCAGAATTCCTAGGAGTTTGTCAATAGGCAGAGTATTTAGATGATTTGGTTCTTCTATTGTTGAGACCTTGGGATTAAATCTCTCAGGCAGAGATCTTAAAATTTTATGAACTAAGAATGCTCCATCAAACTTTTCACCTAGACCCTTCATGGCATTCATAGACTCTTCTATTCTTATGAAGTATTTACTAACTATCTCATCCTCATTCATTTTTAGTTGTTCAAAATTTAGTATGTATGCATGTAGTTTCGCATCCTTTACTTTTTCATTTCCTTCATAACTGTTTACAAGTTTATCCCACATTTCTTTCGCGGAATCAAGATGCATTACTTTAACAAACTTAGCCTCTCCAAGACCAGTAAGAATAGTGTTCATTGCCTTTGCATTAAAACTATATTTCATCTTGTCATCTCTGGAAGCTAGCACAACTAGCTTTACATAGCCAGTCTCTACTACATCCCACACATGAGCTCCCAAGGACATTATATAGGTTCTCATTTTAACTTTCCAAAAGGAAAAGTTTGTTCCATGAAACAGAGAAACCTTATTGGATGACGTCCCTTCATAATTTGTCATGTTTAAGCTTTCAGATCTAGCTTTAGATCAAAGGAACCAGCTCTGATACCAATTGTTGAAATTACTCAAATAACTGAGAGGGGGGGTGAATCACTTATTTCCAAAGCTTAAACCATTTTTCTTTATGTAAACCCTTATTACTTATTACAGATTCATAGTTATGATAATGCAGCAAGTATAACATAAGAGATGAAGATTATCAATTACACATGCATGATAGAGACAGACAATCATTCATTTTTTATTTGAGCACCTACTCAAAAGAGGGTGCAACCTCTGTTTTACAAAATCCTTCTTGTAGAGAGAACCAACTCTCATGTTTTTTTTTAATACCCACTAAAATAACATTCTCCAACTACAACTGGGTGGAAGCACCAACTTCCACTTGCACAAGATCCAACTTGTACAAAGAAAACAAACTATTTTTCCTAGCACCACCATTCCTCCCTTGTTTCTTAGATTTAAAACATGTACAGTACAATATTTAGAAAAACATATATAATCATTCAAACCAACTCTGTTCATATCTACTCCTGACTTTGCTTATGCATCTTGGTTCCCCTCATCATCTATGTTCTAGATATTCTTGAAAGAGCTCGGATTCCTTTGTCATTCTATAATCTCCACTTCGATGACGATCCATGCACCAGTTCTCTGTCTGTAGAGAGTGCAACTATTCATTCATCATGCACATCCTTATATACATATATGTCCTTAAACCCTTTACCTATTCCTATGCCTGACGATCCATTTCCATAATTGATCAAGTAGTTTGATGTCTTATGACATACAAGAATTCCAATCGTTGAGTAATCTTGAACTTCTGCAATGCATCTTCGTTATTTGGCTTCTTCCACACTTGTCGTTTTATGCAACAAATCCGAGTTTCCGCACTCTTGGTTCCGTAGTTCTGGTTTCGCAGTACAGGTTACGCACCAATCATTCTGCACCATTGATCCGTTGATGTATTTGTAACTTTGGAATGTATTCACTTGTATAGTTCATATATTGTATTTCATTGGTCCCCGATTTTCCTATCGGGATAATCATTAATGTCATCAAGTCATGTAAAGTCACAGAGGTTAACCCTCCTTGTTAATTGGGGGCAAAGTCCCCAGAGTTGTGGGGCACTAGGGTTATTAGGCTCTCCTAGAGAAGTCGGCCCTGGTAAGTAATTGTCAAGTTGAAAACTAGTATATATAGAGAGCGAGCCTCTTTATTTGTCACACACACACTCACTCAACTATAGCGCAAGAGTGATAGAGAAGAAGCTCGCACAACTGAGAGAGAGATCAGCTGTCAGAGATCATCTTTGTGCTTTTGGTTTTTCCTTTTGCCATTGGTGTTCATTCTATCTCTGAAGAAGTTGTGGGGTTTTCTCCTTTATGGTTTCCACGAGGAAAACTCTTTGTGTCTCTTGTCTCTTGTGATTATTGATGTGCATGTTATTCTCTTAGATAAGATCGTAGATTATATTGATTAAATGATAAAAATCTAACATGTTATTATAGCTAACCTGAGAAGAAGACACTGTGCAACTGCAAAAGCTAGGGATTCTTATGTTTTGGGTGATCTCTCTCCACATATCATTAGCAAAAGGAGGCTAGTCTAACTCTCCATTGAAGGGCGCATCTTTTTGTCAAAGCAGAATTTGATTCCAGGCATTTTCAGTTTTTGACTTGTCACTACTGCGAGAAATTAGGGCTTTTCACAGAAGAGGAATTTTTGAGTGAGCCCAGCATAAGATTTCTCTCCTCCTGAAAATCGAAATTTAGAGACCAAGATCGAAATTTTTGGTTAGGTAAAACTCTGGGAAAGTCAAACCCTAATTTGAGCCCGAATCAGAAAACCCTAAAGTACTAAAACTAGTAGTTTTGGTACATTTGCTCTATCTCAAGATTGGAGAAGGATCAGAAGCCGAAATTTTTACAGGACAAAGAAAATTTTGTTTTGAAACTGTGTAAAAAGTTTAGCCTCAGATTCTCTATATTATGGGAGATATGATTCCTCCAAATCAGGGTTCCAACCTCTCCCAAGATTCATCCCTAAACAAGACACATAGGGAAAATTGCTATATCTCGAACTACAAAATTCCAAATGAAAATTTGCAAGATTTTCCAGATAGGGAACAGACCTTACTTTATGTGGTAAAAGTTTCAGAACCCAAAGGTGAAACAGTGACATGTGGTAGTCTGTACAAGTTCGCTATGTTCAACAATCTTGAAATAAGTCACCTTTGGAGAACTCTCATAAGTCCCAATTGGTGAAACCAATTCTGCTCAAACTTGCGGTGTTAGAAAGAGGACAGATGAGGATACCTCAGTGAAACGTTTTAGATACAAAGGAGTAGTACTTTTGGATATATTGCAGAAACTCATATCAGGTAATTCTACAGAAGAAATTGAAGAAAACTAGGGCATCAGATATTTTGTAGTTCTTATCACAATTTTGGGAAAATGAGTATCTTGCTCAACTCGCCTTCAGGAGGCACATACTTCTATCCAATCAAATCAGAAAGATTCCAAATTTTGGAAATCAGGGTTTGTCTGACAAACCCTAGATCAGCCAGATCCAGAACCCGGATGGACACCTCAAATCGGTAAGATCTAATCTTTTGCTATTTACATTTGAGGTTCTCATTTCAAAATGACATATCACACCATCTTGATGACAAGTTTGGTGAAGCTGAAAACTTTCGAGCATTGAAGTATAGGATTTCATTGGTTCTTGAAGGAAATGAATTGGACACCTACAAAAGTGGAGAGGTTCCAGTTCGAGAGGGAGATAAGGCTAAAGCCTTACATAAGAAGAACTTGGTCAAGGCCAAGAGGATCATTGCTGATTCAATCAAGGATTACCTTATACCACAAGTGTCTTCCCTAAAGACACCTAAAGAGATGTTTGATTCCTTGACCAAGCTATTTGAAGGGAAGAACATAAATTGGAAGATGACTTTGAGAAACCAATTGAAGAATGTAAAGATCCAAAATGCATAGACCATAAAGTCATGCTTTACAAGGGTCTCTCAAATCAAAGAACAACTTGAAGTAGTGGATGAAGAATTAGAGAATACAGAAATTGTGATAACCACCTTGAATGGCCTCCCAGGATCATGGGATTCATTCATTCGATGAATGTATGCTAGTAGGAAGTGATTAGCTTCAGCAGACTCTGGGAAGAGCACACACAAGAAGAAGCTCGACTCACAATAAGAGGAGAAAATGGGAGCAACTGAAGATCAAGATCTCACGATCCAAAGAAGATCCCTCAAGCGGTGAGGAATATGAAGGACTCAACTCTTGAAGAACCTCTTATCCATCTTAGCATTTGGATAAGAAATGATGTTGTTATGAATGAAGAAGATGATGAAGCTGAAAGAAGGAGTCTACCCACAAAACAAATAAAGATAAGTATTCAATTGTCATTTCATGATATTCTTTTGTTATGCATTTGTTTATATTCAGTTGATGTGTTATGCATGAAAGAATGTTTGCATTAATGATAGTCTACTACTAATATGCATGTGATGGGTAAGTAGCTCATGGTGTTATACAACTCTGCATTGCTACTTATCTCGAATGAAATCTCTTTGCTGATATATTGGATTAGTGCACAATCTTAACGATGTCATGGTAGAGATGGAAGGCATCTAGAAAGTTTCTGTGAGATATGGATGAATGTTGTATTGGCTAAAATAGTTGCATAATTATATCTTTATGCACAAGAATTTGCCATTATGAATATGCCTTATGAAATGTTTCTAACCATACAACTAATGCATTTGACTGGTAGGAAAGATCGCGTACAATCGCCTACAAGAAAAGAAGGATGAGACTTGTTCTGAAGAACAAGTGATGACAATTCGAGAAATAATCCAATATGAAGAATAATATGACGATACTTTCAAAGAAAGAAAGAGGTCTCAAACACAATGCAATTATGTGACACTATTGAGCGACATCATTGATGCAGAGCCTTCCAACTATGAAGAAGTAGCCAAGAAGAAAGGGAAGGATAGTACCAGTTCAAGAAGAATGATGTCTAAGATGCAGTATATGCAAGTTCCATCATGTAGTAGATGGAAACATTGTGGGATACAAGGAAAGATTCATAGCACGAGGATTCTCACGAAAATAAGGCATAGACTACGAAGAGACATTTGTAGCCACTAGAAGTTAAGACACATGACAGGCAGACTCATGTGTGTGAATTAAAGAAGGCCTTGTACGATCTTAGAAGACACCCATGGGATAACAGATACATGAGGAGCTTGAATATCACCTAGAGTGATGAATATCTTAACCTTTGCTACAAGGTTGAAAATGAAAGCCTGTAGAGGATGACAAGCTTACAGATGGGTGCAAGAAGAACTTTTGAAAAGGTTCAAGATAGAGGATCTTGGTATCCAGTGACCCTAGATGGATACATAGAATATTAATAACAGAGGAAGCTGCTTGTCACTTTAGTACATAATGTTTCAATACATAGAGTACGAAAGTTAGAGGGAGAATGATGCTCCACTTCATAGGGAGTGGCTGTAGAAGATCCTGAGGTTCAACATGATGGACAACTTACTGATGGCTCTAGGATTTACTGAGAGTAAAGTGGACTCCAACCTTTACTTCAAGGTTGAAGGTGTAATACCAGTGATGCTCCTGTTATATGTCGATGACTTGTCCCTGATAGAAAAAGTGGAACTCATTAAAGTTGCAAGAAGGAGACTTGCTGCCGAGTTTGAGATGAAAGACTTGGGTATGGTGCATTACTTTCTAGACATGGAGGTGTGGTAGAGTGTGGATGAAATCTCCCTTAGACAAGGGAAGTATCCAATGGAGATTCTGAAGAGGTTCGGGATGATGGACTGCAAGGCCATGACCACACCTATGGCATTGAACCTGAAGCTATTAAGTGATGCTTCATCAGAGTCGGTAGATGCTACGATGGATTGTCAGATGATTGGGTCCTTTATGTACCTGACGAATATGAGACCAGATATTTGCTTTGGTGTGAACACATTGAGCCAAATCCTAACGGATCCGAGACATGTTCACATGATTGCTGCAAAGCATATTCTTAGGTACCTGAAGGGTACAGTTGATTATGGGCTCAAGTATGAGGTGAATCAAAAGATTAACCTGGAAGGTTATGTGGATTTGGATTGGGAAGGAAGTGCCATTGATAGGAAGAGCACTTCGGGGTGTTGCTTTAGTATGGGATCAGGTGTGATCTCTTGGTTTAGCAGGAATCAATCCTGCGTGGCACTGAGTATAGCCGAAGCAGAGTATGTCACAGCTTGTTCGGCTAGTTGTGAGGCAATGTGGCTACGGAAGCTACTATCTGATTTGTTTGATCTCCATTTGGATGCTACTTGTATATATTGCGACAACTAGAGTTGTGTGAATTTATCGAAGAACCCGGTGTTCCATAACAAGTCGAAGCATATCGAGATCAAATATCACTATATCAGGGCTATGGTGTAGCGAGGAGGAGTGAAGCTCCAATATGTTGTGACGAACAAGCAGATAGCTAATGTGTTGACCAAGCCATTGACCAGAGTGAAGTTTGAATACTTCAGGGAGAAGCTTGGTGTTCTCCAGATCAAGGTTCCTTTCGAGGGGAAGTGATGAGTCCGTGTGCCCTTCTGACATGGTGGTAGGATTGGTTCCTCCCATGGTCAGATGTAAGTGTAGAGCCCTTCTGACATGGATGTTGGATGTGTTCCTCCCATGGTCAGATGTAAGTGCAGAGCCCTTCTGACATGGATGCTAGATGTGTTCCTCCCATGGTCAGATGTAAGTGTAGAGCCCTTCTGACATGGATGTGTTCCTTCCATGGTCATATGTAAGTGTAGAGCCCTTCTGACATAGATGCTAGATGTGTTCCTCCCATGGTCAAATGTAAGTGCAGAGCCCTTCTGACATGGATGTTGGATGTGTTCCTTCCATGGTCATATGTAAGTGCAGAGCCTTTCCCATATGGTAGTAGGTGTGTCCTACCATGCTGGTGGATGTAAGTGTTGAGTGAGCCTTTCTGACATGGATGTTGGATGTGTTCCTCCCATGGTCATATGTGAGTGCTGGGGATTTCTGACATCGATGTTGGATGTGTTCCTCCCATGGTCAAATGTGAGTTCTGGGCCTTTCTGACATGGATGCTTGATGTGTTCCTCCCATGGTCAGAAGTGAGTGTTGGGCCTTTCTGACATGGATGTTGGATGTGTTCCTCCCATGGTCAGATATAAGTGTTGGGTGGGCCTTTCTGACATAGATGTTGGATGTGTTCCTCCCATGGTCAGATATAAGTGTTGAAGAAGAGGAATACCTACATGGAGGCTAGGCCTACAACCGGCATGAAAAAGGGTTGGCTTTGTAGAACTTCATGTGATGAGTAGAATTGAGAGATAGCACCATTTGATCGATACAGCTGGAGTAGCGATGATGATGATGATCTAGTGATGATCCAGCTTTGATGATGATCCAGTGATGATCTAGCATTGATGATGATCCAGTGACACAGACTTGTGTTGATGAATTGTGTCAAGAGAATACCTTCATAGTTAAGAGGGAGTGTTGATGTATTTGTAACTTCAGAATGTATTCACTTGTATATTTCATATATTGTATTTCATTGGTCCCCCGATGTTCCTATCGGGAGAATCATTAATATAATCAATTAATGTAAAGTCATAGAGGTTAACCCTCCTTGTTAATCAGAGGGAAAAGTCCCCACAGTTGTGGGGCACTAGGGTTATTAGACTCTCCTAGAGAAGTTGGCCCTGGTAAGTAATTGTCAAGTCATAAACTAGTACAAATAGAGAGTGAGCCTCTCTATTTCTCACACACACACTCACTCAACTGTAGCACATGAGTGAGAGAGAAGAAGCTCACACAAGTGAGAGAGAGATCAGCTGTCGGAGATCATCTTTGTGTTTTTAGGTTTTACTTTTTCCATTGGTGCTCATTCTATCTCTAAAGAAGTTGCGGGGTTTTCTCCTTTATGGTTTCCCAGAGGAAAACTTTTTGTGTCTCTTGTCTCTTGTGATTATTGATGTGCATGTTATTCCCTCGGATAAGATCCTAGATCATATTGATTAAATGATAAAAATCTAACATGATCTTCTTCGGGCTCTCTATGACCGTTGATCTACTGAGGAAATTGGATATCGGGTATGTAATTTTTTCTTGATATCATTTCATGATTTTCATTTTCTGTCTTCCACACATCCTCTTCTGCATAATCATTCTGCATCGTTGATTTCTTGTACAACATTTCAGGATCGTTGATCGTAAATCCTGTGCGGGATGTGGATCTCGAGTTTTCAACATTTTGTTAAACAACTTCTATACATTCCGCTTTCCGCACACTCCCTTTCGTTGTAGGCTTTGTGATCCGGATTTATGCAGGAACGCAACAAAATACACAAATAACCATAGAAACAAATATGCAGTGGAAATAACACTTCATTTCATTAATCAATAACTAAAACTTGTTTACATACAGAATGCAAATAAACTAGCTAGAGTGCTGGTAGCCTATCTCTGAGAAGAGATGTGGCGGTTACATGCCTCTGAACTCTGTGTTACAATGAGGCTCGAAGGCCTATATATTATTGAGAAACAATGGAAACCCTACACATCCAAAAACCTAACCCTAGGAGGTGAAACGTCTTAATGTGGGCCCCGTTGGGTAACTTGGTACATCAATTTCTCGAGGTCATAACTTTAGCATACTACCTCCGTTTGACGCGCATGATACATCGTTAGAAAGATCTATTTAAGGATTACATCCATAAATATCAAATATCAAATTTAGAATGAACTCATATTTTCCCGACTATTCGATGCCAAAAAAACGTTGTTTAGGGCCTCAAAACGACTTCGAAAGTTTAGGACCCGAAAACTACCAAAAATAGTAAATTGTGCTACAATTAAGGAAACTGGAAAACTGAAAGAAATAGTGGTGGGGGTCCAAGAAGAATAGGTGGATGGCCACCAATATCCTCCAGGATCATTCCTCCCCCCCTAGGAAGTAATGGTCCCCATTGCGTTGAGTTCCTCCATGAGATGAGGAAACTTCTGTTGAACTTGGTCCCCAGCGACCCACTTTCCCTGGTGAAGGAGTTGGCTTGCTTTGACAACTCGATATAGTTGGATCTTCTGCTGGCGGGTGTTCTTGATCTGTATGTCCATAATTCGATCAGTTGTGGCTTGTTCCATGCAGTCGGGGTTTAACTCTGTTGGTGTGAGTTGTTCTGCCACGTCTGATGTGTCCAGTAGAGGTGGAAAGTAGGGCCGAAGGCGGTCCACATTGAACACTGGGTGCAGACCAAGGAATGGTGGAATACTGAGCTCAAAGGCATTGTACCCGACAACCTTGGTGATGATGTATAGCCCATATCAGAGCGGGCGAAGCTTGCGGTGGGGTCTAGCGAGGCACTCCTTTTATAAATGTAGCCACACTTTGTCGCCCACCTGGAAGTTGTGTTGCACCCAATGCTGGTCACGTCGCTGCTTGTACTTAGCATTGGATCTATCCAATATGTCATGAACATGTTGGCAAATGTGCTAAATGCGCTTAATGAAGTTGTTTGCCTTGGAAACTTCAGATTGGATATGAGCTAAATCAGCTTGAGTAGCTGCAAATGGCATGGCTACATCAATGGGACATAGTGGTGGAATCCCAAGCCCACCTGAAAGGGGCTGTGGTTGGTTGAGCTGTGGAGGGCCCGGTTATAACTGTGTTGTACATAGGGGAGGCTCTCATCCCATGTGCATGGATGCTTTGAGTTGTACATGCGCAAACTGTGTACGATCATCCTGTTGACGACCTCTATCTGGCCATCAGTCTGGGGATGGAAAGCTATGGACTTTGTGAGCTTGGTGTCTAGCATTGACCATAGGCTAGACTAGAATTAACTAAGGAACCTGCTGCCCCGGTCTAAGATCATAGACTATGGGATACCAAAGTGTACCCACACTCGTTGAAAGAAGAGTTTAGCAGTGGCTTCTGCTGTGATATTCTTCTTGCAGGCCGCCATTATGGCCATCTTTGAGAATCTGTCAACGACCACAAACACATAGTCGTTGCCATGCTTAGTAGAAGGAAGGCCTGACATGTAATCCATGGAGATGGATTCCCAAGGTCGACTGGGGGTAGGAAACGGAGTATAGAGGCCTTGCTTCTTGATGGATGGCTTGGCAATGGCAATGGCAGTGCAGGATCAGATGTACTTCCCGACGTCCTGTCGAAGGTTCGGCCAATAGAAATACTTCTGCAGTACTGCCACTATTTTCTCGACCTCGAAATGCCCAGCGACCCGACTGTAGTGTGCTTCCCAAATCATCTTGGCACGCTCACTGGAAGGAAAACAAACGTGTCCCATGTGACACAGTAGTACATCCTGGAGGTGAAATTTTGGAACTTGGTTTCCCTCCAAGAGCGTCTGGTATGTATGGTTGAATTTTGGATCGCTCTTGTAGAGAAGCGACCAATCAGAAGTCTCATGCCCACAAGAGTTGAGCACGGTTGTTATCGCCACGATTGGTGGTCGGCTGAGGCAGTCTGCAACATTATTGGTGCTTCCCTTCTTGTACATAATGTTCAAATGAAATTGTTGTAGATATGTGGACCACTTATGATGGTGATTGTTCTGTAACTTCCCTTGTGTCTGCATGAAGTACAAGGGTCAGTGGTCTGTGTGGATGATCGTTTCCTTCCCCAAAATGTAATGCTTCCATTACTGGCAAGCTTGTACCATGGAATACATCTCTTTGTCATAAGTGGGATATTTGCGGACAGTGTCTCACTGTGATATGCCACTGGATGCCCATGTTGAGTAAGGACTGCCCCAATAGCATAGTCAGAGGCATCTGTCTTGATCTCAAATGGTTGTTGCAAGTTTGGTAATGTGAGCAATAGGGCACAACAGAGGCAATGTTTCAATTATGCAAACGCCTTCTGCTGAGTTTCTGACCAAAATAATTTTGCTTTCACTCCTCCCTTGGTGACTTGACTCAAGGGCCAAGTGATATGAGAGAATCCTAACACGAACCTGCGATAGAAATTATCAAGGCCCAAAAAGCTGCAAAGCTCTGTTAGAGTAGTTGGGGCTGGCCAATCCCGAATGACTTGGATCTTGGTTGGATCCACATGTACCCCACAGTCATCAATAATGTATCCCAAATACTAAACCTGGATCATGCCAAAAGTGCACTTGTCTAAATTGGCACACAACTTGTGCTACCGCAATGTTTGGAGAACCTATCGGATGTGGTGGAGGTGCTCTTCCCAAGTCTGGTTGAAGATCAAGATGTCATCCAAGTACACTACTACAAATGAGTTGGTGAATGGCTGCAAGATGTCATCCATCAGTCTCATGAAGGTTGTAGGAGCATTCGTCAGCCTGAAAGGCATGACCAACCATTCGAAAAGGCCCTCCTTGGATTTGAAGGCAGTCTTCCACACATCGGTCCTCTCAATCGGTACCTGGTGATACTCGGACTTTAAGTCGATCTTACTAAAATATTTTTCCCCTTTAAGCTGGTCCAGGAGGTCATCAATCCATGGGATTGGGTACCTATTCTGGATAGTGATCTTTTTCAGCGCCCGATAGTCAATACAGAGTCTCCAAGTCCCATCCTTTTTCTGTACCAACACGATCGAGCTCCCACAGGGAGATGAACTTGGCCAGATGTGACCCTTCTGCAGCAGCTCCTGAATTTGCCTCTTGATTTCATCATTCTCTAGAATAGAGCGATGATAGATCGGTCCATTAGGTAGTGGCGCACCTGTGGTCAGATCGATGGGGTGCTTGACCTGACAGTGGAGAGGCACCCAGGTGGGTGAGGTGAATCTGTCTCGGTACTCCTCCATGACCTTGTCCATTTGTTGTTGTCGTGTGGAGGGGCCCTGTCTGGAGGTTGTGGCCATGATCTTCTTCTTTCCTTGAGGGCGTATCATCAAGAAAACAAACTTCTCGGTTTTGGAAATGAGCTTACTGCATTATTTTGCAGTAACCAAAGAGATAGCGGTAGGGGGTGGTACCTCTGGTATCCTGTACAAATTATTTCCCAACGTAATAATAACAACGTGAGGCTGGGACTCATACACAACATGTCGCTTCCATAAGTATGGTTGACCTAATAATACATCACAAACATCAAGAGGAACAATATCACATAATACCTCATCGATGAAGGGCTTAATGCTGTAGGGAAGGCGACACTGCTGGCTGACGCGAAGACCTCGTCCTTGGTGAAGCCACCCAATGGTGTACGACTACGGGTGTGCTGTGGTTGGCAAACCCAACCGCTTCACGACCTCTGCTGAAATCAGGTTCTTTTAGCTCCCACTGTTGACGATGAACTATAGTGGGGAACCCTTTACCCACATCTGGGAGTGGAAAAGACGCTCCTCGTCCTCTGAATCTTCTAGTTCTTCCTTTTGGATCTTCGTGGTGGCAACGGTGGTGTTGGGCTCTACATCGATAATCTTCTTCCCTATGTCATTCCCCTTCTCGGGTTTAGATTCAATGTTGGAGTATGCATCTAATCCAGAAGCCTTTATCTCAGCCATGAGTGACTGCTTAGCCCGACACTCACTTGTGTTGTGAGTGGGGCTCTTATGGAACTCACACCACTTTCCTGCTTCCTTCTTCGGCTTTGCAGTGTTGCTCTTTGCTTGTGGCTTTGGCAAGTTTTCTTGAGTCACCATGCCTTGGTTGTGTCCTTGGTTCTGCGGTTTGGGGGTACCTTTCCCTTGCTTCTGATTCGCAAATCCAAAGTCTCGCTTTTTCTGTTTGAATTTTTGCTCAATTTTGGCAGCATACTGATATGCCGTACCAAGCGAGGAGATGTCGAGGAAATCCATTTCCTTCTGAATGTATTTGTGCAGACAATTGCGGTACTTCAACACCAAATGTTTCTCTGAATATTTGATACCCAACTTGGTGCGCAGGGTATGGAACAGATTCATCAGCTCATGCACATCTTGATCTCTTTGTTGCCGCAGCGTAGTCCATTGGATGTACTTGTCCTCATAGCTCCCCACCGAATAATATTGTCCCTTTATGGCATCTTGGAAAGAATTCCAAGTGGGTACAACTAAGAATAGAGAGGGTTCCTCCTCATCCTTTCTCTCACAGTAGGTTTCCCACTGGTCCTTGGCATGGGGGGCGGCTTTGAGTAGAGAAAAAGTAATCTTTTCTCGGTCAAAAAAGTCATGAACTGAGAAATATCCTTCTAATAGATTCAACCATTTATCTACGGCATCTACATCTATTCGTCCATCAAATATGGGAATGTCGAAGTTTACTTGTACCTTAAAAGGGGTTTCACCTCCAGAGTGGCTGCTAGATTCAGATGCGCCACCAGTGGGAAGTCGTTGAAGGATCTGGGCGAAGTTATCCATCATCGCGTTCCTTTGTTTTTCAAGGGCCTACTCGAGCAACATTTTGATAGGATATTCTGCACCCTCGTCTTTCTTTTCGTCCCCCATGGGTGGCTGTCAGGGTTTGCGAGGCTGATCTTGCAAAGGTTTAACCAGATCGAGCCCTAACTCTTTATACCCTGCCCTCGTTGGGGACATGCAAAGAAGGATCGAGAAAGAGCAGATTGCTCTGATACCACTAATCCGGATTTATGTAGGAATGCAACAGAATACACAAATAACCATAGAAACAAATATGCAGCAGAAATAACACTTCATTTCATTAATCAATAATTGAAACTTGTTTACATACAGAATGGAAATAAACTAGTTAGAGTGTCGGTAGCTTATCTCTAAGAAGAGATGTGGTGGCTACATGCCTCTGAACTCTGTGTTACAATGAGGCTCGAAGGCCTATATATTATTGAGAAACAATGGAAACCGTACTCATCCAAAAACCTAACCCTAGGAGGTGAAACGCCTTAATGTGGGCCCCGTTGGGTAACTTGGTACATTAATTTCCTGGGGTCGTAACTTTAGCATACTACCTTCGTTTGATGCGCGTGATACATCGTTAGAAAGATTTGTTTAAGGACTACATCCATAAATATCAAATATCAAGTTTGGAACGGACTCATATTTGCTCGACCATTCGATGCCAAAAAAATGTCGTTTAGGGCCTCAAAATGGCTCCGGAAGTTTAGGGCCCGAAAACTGCCAAAAATAGTAAATTGCGCTACAATTAAGGAAACTGGAAAACTGAAAGAAATAGTGGTGGGGGTCCAAGAGGAATTGGTGGGTGGCCACCAATATGCTCCTGGATCACTTTGTGCACTCACCTTTCCGCATGTGGAAATCGGAAGTCGGGAATCTCACTTCCCAACTTTCGAACTATAAATTCCCGCACTTCTGCACTTCCACACTTCCAACTTCCAGACTTCAGGATCAGAAAACCCAACGTCCAGCCTTATTCCTTTCTTGTTCTCTTTCTTTCCGCTTTCTGCTTTCCGACATTGGAAATCGAAAATCTAACTTTTCTTATTCTCGAACTTTTGGATTTTCGCCTTTTAGCTCCCGTACTGCAACACTCATTCCGCGCCATCGATTTCTTGTGTGGGTTCACTCCTGACCGTCAGATCTATTCATCCGATTACTTTTCATACTTTTGCATATTTTCTCCCAACCGTTGATTTCTTTTGCGAATTCATTCCTGTCCATCGGATCTGTCCATCACAATAATTTCGGATTTGCTTTGGATTGTTGATCTCTTCTTTGGGTTCACTCATGACCGTCGGATATGTTCATAAAACTTTCTTTCAAACTTTGGTTCTCGCAATAATTTTGCGTCCAGCCTCTGTCTTAACTCACCTCCTAGTTAAACGATCAAAATCATTCACAAACGTTGGATCTTGATCCAACAACATCAACGATGGACTTCAAAATACTATAAAGAGGATTTACACATAATTCTGCATCCAACCTCTTTTGTTAAACCACATCCTAGTTGAATTAGCGGAATTATAATGTGGGCTGCAAGTGGGTGGTAAAAATGAGAGTGATTTTTGTTGTTCCAAACATGTAGAAGTCCACAAGTGGTTGTAGATTCATATGGCTGAAAATAGATGAGAAATGCCCTTCCAAAGGTGACCTTACATGCACATGCAAATCAATAAGATGTGATCCCACCACAAACTGAAAACCAACATGCAAATTTTCATTGAAAGTGGATAACATAAAATTATCAACTAGGAAGTAAAAATCAACAAGAATTTTTAGGGTATTCACCTCATTCAAAATTCTTATTTGATAGTCATGACTTCTATGTACTCAAAATCCTTATTGTAATAGAATTGAATCAGTGTTCTAGCAACACAAACCATCAATATGAAAATATGGTTAACCACACATAAGAACCCTTAACTTTCCATTAACCTTTCAAAACATACTCAATAAGCCTCAAGAGAGTTCTAGCACAAATCCAACAATGTTTTACAAACGAGGAGCACCCTCTTCGTATCATGCATATCTCGAGAGCTATATTTGCATGGGGCAACCAAATGTATGAACATGCAAGTGGTGTGCCCATGGAGGAGTTCCAAATGTGTGAACATGAAGAGGAAGAGAGCGTAACACACCATACTTTTAGGGATCGTGCTCTCTCTTAAATCCTAGGGAGGTGTGCCCACCATAAAAAGAGGGAAAAGTGTGTAACCCACCATATTTTTATGGACTGTTATCCCCCTTGAATCCTAGGGAGGTGCACCCACCGTAAATTAAGGGAAAAAGGTGTAACCGACCATATTTTTAGAGATTGTGTTCCCCCACTTGATCCCAGGGAGGCGTGCCCACCATTTTTCTGGGATAAGGGAAATCCGGGTAAATTAAGGATTTATTAAAATAAATCTTTACTTCATGCCACAAAATGTGATCAAGATTTACATGATGGTGTCCCCCTTGGAAAAACATTTTTTACTATTAACTTTGACGACCACACAACTATGAAAACCGTATCTGGATAAACGTGCTTCAAGGAAGCATACACCATGAGCAACTGATCATGGTGTGTCATGATCCACTATGAAGAAAGTATTCACAATCATATGCTTCAAAGAAATCTGCAAATGGATAACCCTCACACAATGTGGGGGGTAACATAGTGGACAATACACTTCATATTAGAGAAACCCTTCTTTGCACACTTAGTTACAATTTGGTTATGGCTCAAAATAAAATGAAACAACAAGCTGCCCAACATCGTTCTAAGTGGTCTTTGGAAGAAGGGGATCATGTGTTTTTCGTCTTCAACCTTATAAACAAACATCACTCAAAGACAAAATCCCCTATAAACTTGTACCAAAGTTCTATGACCCCTATAAGTTCTTTCAATGCATTGGACAAGGGGACCACTAGTTGGCTCTTCCAACCCACTCCACGATTCATCCACTCTTTCATGTCACTTGTCTAAAGAAGGTAGTGGGATTGAATTGCAAGTTGCAAACCAAATTACCAGAACTTGATGAATAAGTCTCCATTTGGTTACAAGCTAAAGCATTAATGGGGAATGCATATTAGATCCCTACACTAACCTCCCTATTTTTTTTAAAACTCAAACGGATAATTTTTATTTTTTATGAAAGATCACAGTTTGATTTGGCAAATGGCAATCGACCAATTTACACAATCAAATATAAATACTTCGAAAGGGCCATAGACTATACAAATTCAAACATATTAGGAGAAGGTCTCCCAATTAGACAAATTACAACCTAATGAATCACAATTAAGGAATTAGATGAAAATAGTTGGATTCTGCGTTGATGCTAAGGAAACCTTGAGACAACAGGCATGCTTTATTAGCCAAGGCATCTGTGAGATTATTTAGATCCTGAAGGATGTGAAAAGAAACGACCATGTCAAATTCTTTCAATGTATTCTGAATTCTCTGCAAATATTTATTCAAGGCTTAATTATTGAAGTAATCAACTAAATTTAATGCTTTAATCTACATCTCAAAATCGCTGAAAATTTGAATTGACTTGTATCCTTTCTCTTTAGCAATCTGACTCGCCATGAGGAGGCTATAACTTTCAACCTGGTTATTTGACATGATTCCAAGTCCCCAGCTAAAACTGAATTCGGTTAACATATCAGGAGAGAAAACCAAACCCCCGGCACCTGAGATCCCAGGATTCCCCTTGTATGCACCATCAAAGAAAATTGCCACTGAAGAGTTGAAGCCCAACCACGTTGAAAACGTAGAAGGAATGGAAGAAGAGGACATCGTGGTTCCTGCTGATTCAGCAATTAACATTTTGATTTTAAATGCCACGATTTCGGGGTTTGGAGTCTGTTTGTTGAATATACAATTGTTTCTGGCAATCCACAATTTCTACCATGTATACTTCGCGATCAAGTCCTAGAGCTTGTGCCAGTCGACAAAATTGTCAATATTTTGAGGACGCCAATCATTCCAAGAGAGGTAGAAAGTAATTACAGCAGATTGGATAGGGACAGAAAAAATAAAGCCGTGGAGTACCAACTTCCAAACGAGTTTAGAAAAAAACACAGTCTAAAATGATGCGGTTTGCCGTTTCAAAGTCTGATTCGCAAAAACAACATCTAAAAGGACCATTAAAGCCACGTTTTAACAAATTATCACTAGTGAGCACCTTATTATGCAAGAGCAACATTGAGAAAAAACTCACCTTGGGAAGACAATGCGAAGACCAGACTATTTTCCAAATCGTAGGGGAAAACCTTGAAGAGTGAGTAGCTTGTAATTCAATGAAACCTTTTGCAGCTGTGTAAGATCCAGTTTTTCCCCAACCCCAACTATCTTTATAGGAGCAATGAACTGGAGCAAGACCAAAAAGAGAGGAGAGCAACAATTTTTTTGGGAGCTAAGACGATCTGGAAGCTTAAGGAAAGACCAACCTGCCCAGTTTCCAACGCTGTCCCAAGAACATATATCAACCAAGCAGAGCAACCCTTTGTTAGTTGACCAATCCATAATATCTGCTAACGAAATGTCAAAGGAAAGATAAGGTTTTCTTTAGATTTTATCCTCCCAGAGGAGGATCCTATTCCCATTGCCAGGGATTCTATAGAGTTTTTGATTAAAATTGTCGATACCTCTTCTGCAATAATTCCAAATAGTTGTTCCTGTGGGTGTATTAGCAATTGTTATATTTCTCAAAGAGACGTCCTTAAGATATTTCATCCTAAATATCTTGCTGACAGGGTGATTTTTGTCCACAAATAGTTGCCAAGTAAGTTTACCACCCAACGCCAGATTAGACAGACTAGGGTCACGAATTTGTAATCCACCTTCTAAAATAGGTATTCTAAGAATTTCCCAACTTGCCAAATGCATCTTATTCTGACTTCCTTTACCGCCATTCCAGAGAAAATCTCACAAAATTTTGGAAATCTGAGTCAAGATAGACTTAGGGGCGAGTAACAAAGATGATTGAAACATAGGTAGTGCTGAAAGAACTGCCTTTATCAAGATCAATTTTCCAGCCTTGGTTAACCACTGACTACCCCAAGAAGCGATTTTTGCTTTCATCTTAGCTAGCACTTCGAGCCAAATAGAAGGAGGAGATGATCCAAGAGTTAAAGGCAGCCCCAAATACTTTATCTTCCCCCACTTGTCAAATCCATGGAAGCCCAAGAAGTTTGCTATTCGAAGAATAGGCGAATGATTTACATTCCAACCATAAACAACACTTTTTTATTATTGATCAAGGCTCCTGAAATTAGGCATAACTTTTGAAGAATTTCATTAAAGGTCCAAGCAATCTTCAATGAGGCCACTCCTAGAAGGAGAGAATCATCGGCAAAGAGGGCATGGTTGATTGGGTCCACTCCCTTAGCGATCTCAATGTCTGTGATGTAACCAACTTCCTTTTTAGTTGAAATTTTTCTGCTAATAGTTTCTGCCATCAATATGTATAGAAAAGGTGACATCGGACATCCTTGGCGAAGACCTCTTGAAGCTTGGAAAAATTATTTAGGTCTACCATTGACTAGAGGCGCAATCGAGGGCCTATTTGTACAAGCTTTGATCAAATTCACAAACTCATAGCTAAAACCAAATGAGAGAAGGACATCATAGAGAAAGGGGATATTTACTCGATCAAAGGCATTTTTCATATCCAGCGTAATTAACATTCCTTTCTCCTTCCTTTGGAAACTTGAATGGAGGTCTTCTTGGACTTGGATTACATTATCAACTAAGTGCCTGCCTTTTACAAGCCCCCCTGAAGAGGAGAGAGCAACTTACCTTACAAGAGGTTGAATCTATTGGCTAGTAGTTTGGCTAGGATCTTGTAAGAGGCATTACACAACAAAATAGGATAGAACCTGTAAAAAGAAGAAGGATTAACTTCCTTTGGAATTAGAGCAAGAAATGTAGAATTAGTACACCCTCCCACTTTAGCTTTTTTTTGGAAGGCTATCACCATGCGGATCAGATCTATTTTGATAATGTTATAGCAGACTCTATAAAAATGGAAAGAAAATCCATCTGGCCCAGGAAGATGACATCCAAAATTTCCTTTTTCAGTGAAGGGTTTCATTAAATCGTAGTTATCCTCTGAGCTGACAAGAGATGAAACATTATCCTAAAATTTTGCAGACATTTCACAATCAGAGAGTCCATCTTCTTGAAACAAGAGCTGAAAGTGCCTACTTGCAACCTGTTTTAGAAGATCTCGACCTTTAATGATATCCCCCTCATTAATGGAGATTTATGAAATACGATTTTGAGACAGTATAGCCCTGTATTGACGATGGAAGAAGGCAATGTTTTTTATCACCCACCTGCAACCAAAGACTTTGAGACTTCAATCTAAGATATTCCTCTTCCTGTCGGAAAGATTGAGAGGTTTTAAATTGAGAAAATTGTTCCAGACTTAACTGAGATTTGGTGATTTCATTATCTTCCATTCCTAATTGAATCGCTGATAACTTGAACACTCTCTCTTGCCTGCTAATGGTTGGAATATTCATAGGTGTTTTAACCCAATTTTTCAAAGCATATTTAGTTTTTTAAGTTTATGTTCCCAGACGAAACTGGGGGATTCTTCAACGTACTAAGACCATGCTTGAGACACAATATCCAAAAAACCATCTCTCTCAATCCCGAGGGGACTAAATTGGAAAGGAATTTGCCCAAGGTCTTATTCTTTTTCAAACAATAGAGAAATGGGGTGATGATCTGACATGAGTTTTGGAAAAAAAATTGTTGAGATAATGAATTTCCCATCCACCAATTTGCTATGAACCAGAAACCTGTCGAGACAGGCAGCAATGTTGGTTGCTCCAACTATGTTATTGGACCACGTGAAGCGTCTTTTCTTGGGTTTTAAGTCATTCAGATCGCAGGCTTGGATCAACTCCTCCATCGTGTCTTGAAAATGATCCTTACTGTGGAGTCCACCTTTTTTCTCATTCGGGGCTAATGATATGTTAAGATCTCCTGCTACTACTGTATTTATAGGAGAGTTAGACTCTATGAAGTCTGATAGCGATTTCTAGCAATCTTTTGTTTCATTGAAATTGACTGGAACATAAATATTAAAGAGGGCCAAAGAGATCTTACTTGAGATATGATAGAGGTCTGTAAAAATCCAATGCTGGGTGACAAACCATATTTTAAAATGAAATTTTTCATCACACCATAGAGTAGTTAAGCCCCCATAGGTGCCTCTCGCACTAAAATCTTTGCCAGCGTTCGATTTCCATTTTGTTTTGCTTAGGAGAAGAAGTGCTTCCTCCTCTATCTTAGTCTCTTGAAGCAAGATAGTTTACGAAGAAACCAAACTCATTAAATCTTTGACTGCTTCAGCTTTGATTGGGTTCCCCAATCCCCTACAGTTCCAAGAGACGATATGCATTATTTACCCAAGTGGGAGGGAGTGATTACTCCCTTTGGGGGCCTAGTCCTCTTGCTCCTACCAAGCGACATTTCAATGGTGGACTGCCTGCCTTGCATATTTAGCCTCTCAGCCTCTTCTTCTCGAGCCTCCTTTCGAGACTTCCTGCCAACCTTTTTGGAAAATTGCTCAATTGAATCTTCATTAGAAGATCCCCAGCTATCATCCAGCTTCTTCCTAGTTATATCTACATAAGAAGGAGAAGTTTTGGCTCCATTTGGAGAAATATGATTTTGCTGCAAGGATTCACCTATCTTAGGTAGTTCTGAGTTAGATGCTCCAGCTTATTCCATTGATCCAATATTTACTTCAGGTTCATCATCCTACCCTTCGAATTGTTGTAGTTCACCCTCTTCAAGAATAAGGGCTTCAGGATAATTAAGAACAACAAAATGATTGGAAGATGCATTGGGGTTTTCTACAGCCTGAGGTTTAGGAAGATTCTTCCCAACAACAATGACTCCTTTCATAGCCTTTCCTTCTTTACATTTCTTTCTAGGGTCCTGATTGGAAGTTCCTACTTTCTGAACTTGGGTCCACTGATCATCATTCTCTTTTTCAAGTTCCTATTCTGATGTTTTCTTACAATTTCGGGCAAAATGGCCATAACCATGGCATAACCAACATTTGAAAGGAATTTGCTCATAGTCCAACTCTTGAATGTGAGACCAATCAACTTCTTTTAGATTGATCGCCTCTAGCAGTCCAGTCTCGAAATCAACTTGAACGCATATTCTTGCACATGAATATTGATCTTTCCTTCCTTCTCTATCTATGTATTTTCCAAGCTTGTTCCCAATGGCTTCCAGAGAATCTGAGTTCCGGTAGTGTAAAGGTAGGTGAGGGATCCTTATCCACACAGGAACTGCGAACGAAACATCTTGGGTAGGGTCGAAATCAGGAGTCCACTTGTTCAGGTAGAGTCCCTAAGGGCCCATGAAGTATGGTCCATTTAAAAAAATGAGATCACTGTCTTCGATTGAATCAAACACAAAGACGAAGTATCCTCTACCTATGAAATGGTTTCGGATGCCTTCAGTTACTAAGGGCCTCCAATTTCTCTGAACCCAACTATCAATAGCCTTAGGAGAAGGCTAGAGACCTGTAAATTTCTTGATGAGCCCAGGCTCAGCAAGATTTAGTGCCATTCGACAGATCCTTTCAGCGGGCAGTTCAACTGAGGGAATATCAACCTTCTTCACAAATCTCCGCGTTATGGACCCCCTTTCCTCTTGCCACATGCAACAATCAATCGTTTGAATGCATGCAACTCAAGATGAAGAGGAGGAGGAGGATCCCCTTCGACATCCATGAGAGAGAAGGCAAAACTAGCCACAAAGAGAACCTACAAAAGAAAACCAACATTTTAAGGTGGAAAGCAGCCAAGGAAAGCCAGAGAGCCTGTAAGATCACAACATAAAGCACGCCAATAGAGAGAGCCACAACACAGACAGAGCTTCTACAAAGGAGATCTTCTTGGAGCAAAAGCCTCCTATCAGCGCACATCGACCTCAATACATCTCAAAAAAACATTCCTATATCAAAGGAGAAGTGGTTGTTGTTAAACGTGAGTCCACCCACTCGTAAAGGCTAAGTTTATACCAAACGGTCTTTTAATAGTACAATACTCCCTACTTTGGGTTACTTAGGAGTTAGTAAATAAATGTATGCGACCATCTTCTTTCAATAAGGCTTGTACCACAAAATGAGTTTTGAACAGAATGAGGAGGGCCAAATCAACACCTTATGAATAGATCATATAAAGCTCATCAACAATAACTTGTTAAGAACAAACAAACTTTTCTTGGCAAACATTGAAGTTACAACCAATTGGCACTCATCATTATATTGTTATAAAACACTATACATTTTCAAAATACTTTTTAAACTAGATTCAAAGTTGTAATTTTTTTAATATGTTTTTAACCAATTAAATCTACTCAAAACTTAATAAATATTTAATTAAAGTTAAAACTTAAATATCTATAATAAATTACACTTTAAAACCAATTAAATATAAGTGATAAATATATTTTTTAACCATAAATTTTTGTAAAAAAGAAAGAAAGAAAATATTATTTCCCACTTTAATAAGAACATGTTACACTACACATCAAAACCAAATTAAATGCTAATTTAAACAACCTTACTCTTATTATCCTAGCGGGAAGGGGGAAGGGTTATATAGTAATCGATACACCCGTTGAACAAGCATTACTTACAAGTTTGACTAATTATTTTTTCCATTTCACTAAAGTTTAACTTTTGTTAAAAAGTTTTTATTATTTTAAAATATGATAAAACTGTGTTATCTTTCATTCAATTGGATGATACTTCTCCAACCTTATTTAGAAATGATTATCGAAATGACATTCATTAAATAGCTATTGCCAAGTCATTTTCAACAATTAAATGGATGTGCAATAGGTACGAATTATTGAACAAGTTACATCACTCGATGAGGGAAGAATTATTCGTGGTAACTAGAGGTTTACCCTCTGAGTCTTGAGTAAATGGGTATTTAACTTGGTAAATTTATAACTTGTTACTTAACAATGATGAGGAATAGTTCCTTCATGGTGGTGTGATACTATATGGGAAATTAACTGTTCGCTCAAAATCCAGCTTTTCCTCTGGCTTCTCTTGGAGGGCAAGGTCCTGGTATGGGACTTTTTGGTTCATAGATTCTATTCCGGCTTGAGCAGATGTCCTTATTGCCAACTTTTTGTTGAATCCATTAAGCATTTATTTATTCAATGTCAATTTGTTCGTGACATTTGGTGTCATCTCTCTTCTCTTGTTGGCTCTCGCCTATGTTGGGATGGGAGCAACGTCTCTTAAGCATGGAGAGTTGGCCTCGTGATAGCTCCCTAGCTGCCTTACCTGCATTTGTTGTATGGGGTATTTGGCTTGCCAGGAATAAGGTTATTTTTTATGAAAATTTTATCCTAGCTCAGATTATTGCGGGTCGCTGCTATGGTATCTTCAAAGCTTTTCCACAGGAGGTTTCTTCTAAACCTACGCACATCATCAATCCTCCAATTATTGATGCTTCTTTCCCTTGGGATTTTGTGGATGGAGCTTTGCAAGGCAGGCTTAGGGTCGACGGTGCTGGAGGGACCCTTCATCTCTCCAACCATATTTCTCATTAGTTTGCTGCCGGTTTGGGTGACGTGACGAACAATTGTGTTGAATTCTCAGCCCGTCTCATCCTTTTGAGACTCTCCCACATGCTTGGGGTTCGTCAACTTCAGATTTTTGGTGATTCCAAGATGATTATGGATTGCCGCAAGTTGAGCAAGTCGCCCTGGAACATTAATCTTCTTCCTCTCTATGAGGCCATTGACAGGATCAGACCTCTTTTTAGCCGGATTGTCTTCCATCATATCTTCAGGGAGAACAATATAGAGGTTGATTTGCTCTCTAAGAAAGGTCTTCTTTTGCTGGCAGGTTTCTTGGATAAATGAGAGGTGACCGGGGGCATCTCTAGGCCTTTGGGCCGTTCTTCCTTTTAGTCTCTTTCTCCCTTGATTATTATGATGTTTTTAGATTTTTCTAGTAGCTGGCAGAACTTCATTCAGAAACATACATTTTCTGATGATTATGGCTTTTCTGGCAGTTTTGCTAACTAGTTTTTCTAGAAATGTATGACTTTGCTGATTTGAACCATATGGTTTTTTATCAATAAAAATATGACTTTTTTTCTTGGAAAAAAAAACAATGATAACTTTAGAGTACTACTTATGCCTCATATAATACATTAATAATGTCATACTCATCCATGAATATCATTTTATACATTTAAACGGGAAATGACATTTTCAGAGATTCTAATGTTATGTGTTTGTATCAATTTATTGGGATTTTGTGTAAATTATATTAATAATAAAATATATTTTAATATTAAGAAATGATTAATTAGGTCAATATTACAATTGCTTAAGAATAAGCACAAATTTATTTATAAATTAAGAAAAATAAATCTTGCTAAGCATTATAAATAAAATCATATATATATATATATATATATATATATATATATTTCTTAACCCTAAAATAGAAATTGTATAAATTATATATAACTCTATTAAGATATTAAACANTTAAACAAATATTAAACATATCAATCTTGAAACAAAAAAACATATATGACATGTTAATTATATTCACTTTAAAAGAAATTAATATTTTTAATTACATGAACAAAAACACATGGCATAGCATATATGACATGTTAATCATATTCAGTTTAAAAGAAATTAATATTTTTATTCCCATTTTTTAGTATATATTTACTTTAATTTAATATTTATATTGAATGGGTTTCTACCTATTTTACCATATATCATATTTTCTGGATAATTAAGTAATACATAATGTCTATTTCACAATAAATGGCACTTTCTACACAACTATGCAATACTTATTAATTACCTTCTCATTTAAAGCCAATACTATGCTTATAATTTAAAGCCAATACTATGCTTATAATTTAATTTAATTCTCCTCTCTGAGAATTTGATCAGATCTAGGGGACGAGGTTCTGTCTTTTGGATAGTTGCTCCCTGGTGCGTTTCTGTTTGGATTTGGAGGCTATTGGGGCATCTTTTCTTGACAGTTGCACCCTTGGTATTTACGTTGTTATGGGAATGTGCTAGAGGTATTTCTTGCGCAGTGAGACTTATACTATGGCTGCCGAATTGGATTATATGCGAAGTCTGTAGTGTTCGGTTTTATTTTCTGGGGCGAATTGCTGTGATTTGATTAGCTGTGTGTTTCTTTCTAGCATTGTGTGCTATTTTCTAGAGGAGTATATGTTATTTGATGCCTGGTCTTTGACCGGGGTTTTTTTTCGTGCTCCTGTTATGTCTTTGCGAGCGGTCAAATCCTTGGCCCGCACTCCGCCAGGGCACCTGCAATGCATTAAGCAGGGCAATGGGGTGGAGAAGAGGCTCTCTGCTACCTATCTGCCTTTAACTCTGGGCGATCTGGGGCCTGTCAGTGGATGGGATGATCTTTTGGATAAAGTTTCTTCCCCAATGGAATGTTTGGATGATGCTGGTTTGGGTGGGAGTCAGCTGCTGAATCCTATCCTTTCTTCCCCGGTTGTTTCTGTTCTTTCGGGTCAGCCGATTGATTCTCATTCGATGCTAGGAGAAGATCTTTATGCTGCTGGGGACTACCCTTCTAGGATGGACTTGGGTCTTAGGGACGTTTCTTTTCTTAATTCTCAGACGAATGGGAATTGTTTTCTAGTTGAGGATGAGTCTCACCCTACAGAATTGGATCTCCACTGTCAAGCCTCTCAATGCTTGGGGAGTTGTGGGAAACCCTCACTTGCTGGTCATATGCTTGGGACTAGTTGTTTGGATGGGATTTTTCATTCTTCTCCAAAACTGGATTATCCTTTGGATTCATTGGGTTTACAACAAAGTGAAAAGAATGCATGTGAGCATATTTATGATTATCAGAATGATAAGCCTAGTTTACCAGTTATCCAGGTAGATGGGATGGTTCAAGAGGTTTGTAAGATTGCAGAGTTGGGAACTTCCTTTTCCGCTGGGTCTATGGATCCTAATAATGAATTTGAACCTGGTCCCCATTACTCTGGTAGCATTGGTCCATCTAAGCCTAAGAAGAGGATCCCTAAACCTATCAAAAAGACAAATCCTGTCTTAATGACTTTGGGGGAAGATGTGCTACTAAATGACATAGTTCTTACTAATGCTGTGACTTTGGTTGGGAGATTTGGAAGACGAAATTATAATGCAGATTCTCTTCATGGGTGGGCTGTTCGGATTTGGAATGGGATTATCAGCTCTATTCCGGAGATTTATATGCTTCCACGGGGTTGGATAGCATTTAAAGTTTCTTCAGCAGACGATACTGATAGGATTCTAGCTGGTGTCTGGAAATGGGATAATGCTGCTCTTCTTATCAAGAGGTAGTCCCCTTTATTTGATCCGCAAAAAGAAAGGTATGACCAAGTTCCTACTTGGGTCAAACTGCCGCATTTACCTTTTAAATTCTGGTCTGCTGATTTCTTCAGACTTGTTGGGAATACTTTGGGCACCCATCTTGAAACTGATTTCTCCTACTTAAAATCTGGGGTCTGCTGCATAGGTCGGGTTCTTGTTCTGTTAGATTTTTGACTGGGACTACCTGCCGAATTGGTCATTAAAACTGGTAACAAAGATTTCATTCAGCCATTGGATTACTTGGGACTTCCCTTTAGATGTTTTAGATGTCATGGGCTTGGACATTTGGCAAATGATTGTTCCCTATCATTTAAAAAACATTCTTCTTCTAAAATTTGGAGAGTCAAAAAAGATTGGAATCAGTCTATTGCTAAGGCAGGGATACCAGTGGTTGAAACCATGGATAAGTGCTTAGATGAGATTCAGTCTAATGCTGGAAAGTCTGCTGATGAGAATCTGGATGTTCATGCTGTTTCTCTTGGTTTTGATCCCTTAGCCAATCTTAAACAGATCAGTTTATCTAATCCATTGGATGATAATTTTTTTCCGAATCTTACTTCCGAGGCATTATTTTCTTCTGTTCCGAATACATCTTTGAAGGATCTTGGTTTTGTTTCTCCATGTAAGGCTGTTGTTAGTAAGGGGTATTTTCTCAGATCGAGTACTAAATCGGTTCAGGATTTTAGGCCTGTCAAAGATAAAATTGGGATTCTTGAAGTTGAGGAAGGTTTGACTGGTGATACCCTATTAGTGCAAGCTGATTTGAGAGGTGTTGGGACGCTTAGAGCATCTGTCCTCAATCAAGTTCCCTTATGATCCTTATGTCCTTAAATGTAAGGGGTTTGGCTAGTCTTCCTAAGAAACTAGCAGTTAAGAGGCTTATAGATCTTCATTTTGTTGATGTTCTTTTTATTCAAGAAACTATGATTGAGGGGGATGCTTTGGTTCAAGATTTGGAAATTATGATTCACGGATGGAAGTTCATATCGGTGGATGCTATGGGCAGATCTGGTGGACTTATTATAGGATGGAAGTCTTGTAATTTTCTTATGCTTAATGCATGGGCATTAAAAGCTGGGTTGTGTGCTGTTTTATTTGATTATGACTTACAAAAAGAAATATCTTTTGTAAATTTATATGCGCCCTATTTGGATAGGGAATCTTTCTGGAACAATCTGATTAAGCTGGATTGTCTTTTGTCTCCCTATTTAGTCTTTGGAGGCGATCTTAATTTCTCCTTGGGTCTCTCTGAAATTTGGGGGGTTCATGCTCAAATTGATCCTTTATCTAATTTTTTCCATAACTTGTTGGAGAATTTGGGGTTAGTTGACATCAATCCTTTGGTATCAATTCCTACCTGGAGTAATCGCAGAGCTGGTGACGAGGGTATTTGTAAAAGATTGGATCGTCTATTAGTCTCGGCTGACTTCCTAGAGTGCAATCTCCTTCTTAAACAATGGATTGGTTGTGGAGGTGTATCTGACCATCAACCTGTTTTTTTGCAAATTTCCCCTCAGCACTCCAAGGCCCACAGTCCTTTCAAGTTTAATGCAGGCTGGCTGGATCATCTTGATTTGGTTGATGCCTTAAAAAACTCTTGGGTTTGCTTTGATGCACGATATGCCTTATCTCCTGAGGCTCAATTCTGTGTGAATCTAAAACGCATAAAAGAAATTTCTATCAAATGGTCTCTGAATAAAAAAGCTCAGAATATTAAAGACTTGGTTGAAATTGAATTTGAGTTAAAAAGATTTCATTTTAGTCATTCTTCTGGTATTTTATCAGTGGTTGATAAGGATTTATTGACTGAGATAGAATCTCGCAAGCAGGCTATTCTTCTTTTTAGGGAAAAGGAAGCTCGTCAGAAAAGTAGGGTTTTATGGCTGCGTTGTGGAGATGATAATACTCCCTTATTTCACAAATTTGCTGCCCATAGGAAATGCCGTAACTCAATTTGGAAACTTTTTGATGATTCTGGAAATCTTGTGGAAGGTTTTGAGGCTATAGCAGAAGCTGGGATTCAGCACTTTAAAAGTCTATTTAAAGAAGAAGATGATCTCCATCTTCCAGAAATTGTTCTTAGCGCTGGTCATTTCCCTACATCTGTTACTGAGGATGACAATGCTGGGCTTATGCAAGCTATTACTCTTCAAGATATTAAGCATATCTTAAACATTAGCAAAAATGACAAGAGTCCTGGCCCGGACGGTATCCCTGTTGAGGTGTACAGATGCTTGTTTGATGTTTTGGGTGAAGATCTCTTAAGAGTAATTGAATTGTCCAGGACAAGTGGCAAGATCCCAGCTGTTTTTAACTCAACTTTTCTTGCTCTTATTCCTAAGGTTGACAACCCTTCATCTTTTGAGGATTTTCGACCTATATCTTTGTGTAATTTTGTATACAAAATTATTGGTAAGATCATATCGATTAGAATCAGAAAGGTATTGAGTAGATATATATCTGGTGAACAGTTTGGATTTTTGTCGGGAAGGCAGATTCACGATGCAGTAGGTGTCATTCAGGAGGGTATGCATTCAATGCATGTTAAATCCATGAAAGCTGTCATGATTAAGATTGATCTATCTAAAGCATATGACAGAGTTAGTTGGGTTTATCTTCGGGTTATTCTTGCAAAAATGGGCTTTGCTGGGAATTTCATTGCATGGGTTATGAGCAGTCTTTCATCTGTCTCATTCTCTTTGCTCATAAATGGTGTTGCTACAAATTTTTTCAAATCCGGTAGGGGGCTCAGACAGGGGTGTCCACTAGCACCACTCCTGTTTCTTATTGTGGTTGAAGGCCTTGGGAGGGCTATTCTGCATGCTTCACACAGTGAGTGTTATCATGGTTTAGACTTTGGTAATGAAGTGGTATTAACTCATGTTCTATTTGTGGATGACATTGTCATGGTTAATGATGGCTCTGAACAATCTCTCTCTACTCTTTATGAGATTTTAATGCATTTCTGTAAGGCATCTGGGATGCAAATTAATAACAATAAATCATCACTTTACTTCTCTTGTATGGAAGAGTCTGAGGTTATTACATTACAGAACATTTTTAGTTTTCCTGTTGCTCGAATTGAGTCTGGAATGAAGTACATGGGGTTTAACCTTAAACCGTGCAGATATCTTATTAGGGATTGGGATTGGCTGATTATTAAAGTTGAACAAAGGATTCAGAATTGGAGCTTCCGTTGGTTGTCAAAAAGAGGAAAGCTGGTACTGATTAAAGCTGTTTTAGAGGCTACTCCAGTATATTGGATGCATTTTTGGGTTCCTTTGGGTGTCATAGACAAAATCAGAAAGCTATGTTTTAACTTTCTTTGGGCTGGTAAACAGAAATCCTTTGGTTTATCCTGGATATCTTGGAAGACTATCGCTTTGCCTAAATCTTTGGGTGGTTGGGGACTCAAGGTACCTGTCTTATTTGCCAAATCTCTTGCAGCAAAAAAGGTATGGGATATTATTCATGGTTCGGGTTTATGGGTTAAGATAGCTCATCAGAAATATATTTTTCCCTTAAATAAACTGGATTGGATAAGATCCTCTGTTAAAAAGAAAAAGAATATATCAATCTGTTGGAAAGCAGTCCTCTGGGCCTTTGATCTTATTGGGAATTTTCTGGTTTGGAAGGTTGGTTCTAGAAAAGCTGTTCGTATAGGTTTAGATCCGTGGGTTGGATGTAAATGGAGACATTCTCTGCCTATTCCTATGATAGATAGGTTACATTTGGCTGGATACCATTATCTTTCTGATATTGGAACTATTGATATGTCTGTTTTATTGCCACAAGAATGGTTACCTGCAGACACTTTGGGGTTTAATGATCCATTTGAGGTTGCTGTATGGAATGGATATATTGCCATTCTAAAATCTAGCCATGTTAGACTATCTAATGAAGATGACTATCTCATCTGGCATTTGTCAAAATCAGGCAAATACTCTCCAAAAGTGGGATATACTGAACTTATTTTCAGAGAAGTGGACTTGAACTGGTGGTGGAAGATTTTATGGAAGATGAAGTGTCCACTAAAAACAAAATTTTTTAGTTGGAATCTCCTCACTGGTTAAGCATTGACATGGGATGTTCTTTGCTTGAGAGGTAGAGAGGGTCCAGGTAGATGTTATCTATGCAAACAGAGCTGCGAATCAAATTTCCATATTGCTGTAGAATGCCCTTTTACGCAAACTGTTTGGTCTATTATTGAGGATCATTTGACCCTTAATAATCTATGGATTGGAGACTCACTCTCTGAATGTTTTAAAAATTGGTGCCTGTTATCAGATGTAAATCTCATCAAATCTTTACCCATCATTGTCCTATGGTTTATTTGGAAAGCAAGAAATAGATCTTGCTTTGAGGATTGTGACTCATCTCCTGCACAGATTTCAAGTTATAGTTTGGACATGCTGAATAATTTACCGCAGTCTATACCTGTGGTTTCTACCAGATCAATTTTTGTAGAAGAAATTGATCAGTCATATGCGTGGGGTTATTTTGATGGATCTGCGGCTGGGGATCCAATGATTTGTGGGGCTGGAGGTATTCTGTACTTTTCCGATAGGCATTTTATATCTTTCAAAGCAGGTTTAGGTTTGGGCACAAATAATTATGCAGAATTATGTGCACTTAAGCTTCTCCTTAGGCTGGCTAAGATGCATAATTTGGATAAAATTCAAATTTTTGGGGACTCCCAGCTTGTTATTAATTGGGCATCTGGTAAGTATAAATTACAAAATCTTGAACTAGCCTTGATTCTTCAAGATGTCCATTATTTATCGGACAGTCTTGATTATGTGTCTTACAAACACATTTATAGGGAAATAAATTCCAAAGCTGATTTATTGGCTAAAGTAGGGGGTAACATTCATGAAGGTTTTTGGAGTACATATGAACAGAATGAGGCAGAATCCACAGAAATATTTCAGGTTTTCTAAAGCTGCTGTAGCGTGCTGTCTGTCATATGACAGATTGCTGGTACTTGGTGAAATCTCCAGATATGATGCCATGGCTGATATTGATCTGCATTTTCTAGCAATTGGTGATCTCAAGCAACAATATTTAGAGCTTGACTTGCGGGCTGGTTGGCCTCTTATATATGGTACTGAATGGTTTTGGAATTTTTATGTTTCATCTTTGGATGGTCTGGAATATGCCAATTTTTAGCTGCTGTTTTATTTTTATCAGCATATGACTTTTCTGAGACTTCTCCAGCATGCTAGTTCTGCTCTGATATCTTTGCTTTTGATCACATTCACATTTTGATCTGACCTGATTTCTGAGACTTCTCCAGCATGTTAGTTCTGCTCTGATATCTTTGCTTTTGATCACATTCACATTTTGATATGACCTGATTTATCAGGAGTGATGATATAAGTCTGCTAAGATCAGACTTAGTTTTTTCATTTTCTATTGTTTTCTTTCTATTGGAAAGGACTTTAGTGAACATTATGATCTGATGATGTATGGAATGTACATTAGATTTTGATTGTGGATTTGTGCTCTTTTTGAGGCAAATTTTGTAATGACAACTTCTTTGTTGTAATTTGTAAAATGGACTATGAGGGCCATCTACTAAATGTGAATAAAGTATTTACGATTTTTTTCTTTGGAAAAAAAAAAAACTTTCCCTGTACAAAGCTGCAAAAACTAGTTACTATGTCGAGTTACTATGTCGCACTTATTTGATCTCTAACTAAAATAGTTAAAACATTTTCTTTTATTTTTTTATTTCAATAAAATGACCTTACAAAAATCAATGAACTAAAATAGTTAAAACATTTTACTTTATTTTTTTATTTCAATAAAATGACCATACAAAAATCAATGAACTAAAATAGTTAAAACATTTTACTTTATTTTTTTTATTTCAATAAAATGACCCTACAAAAATCAATGGTCGAACTGTAGTAGTTAAAATATGTTTTTTTTTTTTAAATTCAGTAAATTGACCCTACAAAAACAAAAATCAATGGTTATGTTGTATGGTAGTGTTACTTTTGATTTGTGCCACCCTCCACACTTACAATTCCCGTCACGCATCCAGGAGATTACAAGTCTGAATGATTGAATGCAAAACAACAGATTTTGTTTTGTGAGAGGAGTAAGAGAAATCATGAAGCGCTACTTCCAGCCGGTGGAGAAGGATGGTTCCTTCAAAAAGCAGAAGGAGCATCTTACAGCCAACCCCTCACACTGTTCTCCTCCAACGAACAACGGGACGACGCTGCCATCACAGGCAGAAGAAGCTGATGGCGTAAAGAAGGAGCCCCTCAAGTTCATGTCATGGAACGCCAACAGTCTTTTACTGCGACTCAAAAAGAATCGAACCGAGCTCGCTGAATTCGTTCAGCGCATTGACCCAGACGTCATTGCCATTCAGGTCAGTTAGTTTTAACACTTTCCTCTCGTAATCGAGCTTATTCACTGCATTTGTTTCACAGAACACTATGGTGTTGAACTCAGGACCTGCATTAAGTGGTGGGGGTGGGAATCGAACTCGTGACCCCTTAGTCTGCAGCTGAGCTTCTTCATTGAAGTCGAAACATTTCAAGTCTTTCTTGTTCTATTTTCCTTACACGGTGCTGTTTATAATATCTCCGTTGCCTTTGCTTTGCATTCTAAGTTAGCTTCATGATGTTTTCCCTCCAACATTTTTGCTTCATTGTGGATTTTTTGTCCCTTTAATATTCCCTTAAGGGTTTTGAAAGTATGTTTCCTATTATCACTGTGTGCATTGGGAATATTAGAATGCAATGAAGCAGGCTAGCAACACTCTAAAAAGATCCCTTTAACTAAGAAGCCATGGCCGAGGTATCTATTTTGTCAAAGTTGCCCAGAACTTGTGTCTCGCTGCAAGTGGTTGAGATGGTCCGCAAGGCATCCATGATGGGCGAAACATGTCTTTGGGGATTTGAACTGTGGTAGAAGGTACGAACCACCTCCACTTTACCAGCTATCCAAGCCCCCATCGACTGCATTGTGGAATTTTGACTTTGCCTCCAAGAGACCTTTCATCAACCATACATAAAAGAACGATTGTTCATGTCCAAGAGGAGTAGAAAGAGGTTCAATTAGACATTTTCACAACCTCAAAACCATACGGATGACTAATTAGCAGCAGTAGTTTGATGAGCCCTAATGGATTTAGGCATTACCTGTCTCAAGGTTCTATAGATTGGCACACGCGGTTTACGGCATGCCATTTCAATATATCATCTAATTTCAAATTCTTAATGACCGATCTTACAAAGTTTCAAGTCTCAACCAATTGGAATTCATGGCGTGAATATGAAAGCTCTTATAGGTTGGTATCCACAAGGATGGACAATGTAGGCTTTGTTTTGGAAGTTTATAAAAATGCTTCAAACGAATTGAAATAGGCTATAGACATGGCATTTTGCACCTTTCAAGAAAGGATAAAATCAATTTTTTTGTTTGAAGTAATCATCCTTTGCATATTGAAATAATGTATAAACTTTTTGACTGTTTTCCCAGTTAGAAGATGTGATTGAAATTAAAGGTCATACCTAATTTGTTATGAAGGGCGTTTTTGTACACATCGTTTCCAGTTTGAGAGGTTCAAGACAACTTTACCATTATATTGAAAAAATAGAATTAAGGACAAGAAGTTTACTTTCACGGTTCACCAACCATGTCCAAACTTGTCACTTATCTTAAAGTACAACATCGATCTTTTAATGTATAATGAACGTTACGCATGAACCGCCTTCATTTGCTTGTTGACTTTGGTTGTTTATATGTTCAATGCACATGTTGGGAGTCTCAAAAACATCAACATTAGTTTCTTCCCTCCCTCATCTGTGAAAATTCCAAACCCTAGGTGAATGTTGTGTTTATGTTCACAACTAAACAAGGCTGTTATTTAATTCAAATTGTAGAAAATTAAATTCTTCACATAGCAACAATTGCACATATAGCTGGAAAGTAAATAGTGGAAGCATGAAAACAATACACAGGTAATTAGTTCTTCAAATCAACTTTTCATTAAACAATCAAATTTTACAAGGAAACCTCAACAAGATGTATACCAAAATAACAGCTGTACGGTATACCAAAATAACTGTTCTTCACAACTATTGAGAAAATCTGCCTGCTGGCTTGCTATACGGCCTTGCTTGTACAATTGTACGACAATATGGACTTGTTTGTAAGATTGTACAGACTCTGCCTGCTTCTCGATTGTAGCTCCTCTCCTGCGCTCTAGATCTGCTCAATTGATGAAGTAAGTCACCTCTTGACAAAACTTGTCTTTGTGTGTATGTATGTGTATAAATCCTCTATCTTGACCTGTCTTTATACTTGAGCTGAAAGCCTAATCTACCAAAACCCTAATCTCTCATTGAGATGTGTTACAGGTTAATTTAACACTTAGGTGGAAAAGTCCTAGCCCACTAGTGCTTCCAAGAGCAACTTTGGAAAGAAGCACCACTATTACCACAATACTAATTTCTTACTCTTTTGGCCATCTCTCGAGGAAAGGGGGGTTTCCGTAGGTTCAATTAGTGTTTTAAATATCGGTTAACTCGAACTCGGACTCAGACTTGGTCGAATTGATTGAGTTTAACCCCCTGGGTTATGAACCGGTCCTTAAATTGGCTCGATCGACTGGTTTGGTATCGAACTGATTGAGTCAAAACTAGTCAATCTGATCGAGTCCCACATTACTTGGCCGAGACATAGTAACATAAGAAAACCTAGAATGGCAACATAAAACTCTTAAAGTAGAAGTTTTAATTTATTTATATTTTCTTTTCTACCTTTTTACTTCATTTTTTTATATTATCATTAATTGCTTTAGGATGTATAAGCTCAAGGTGGCCAAGAATTGTACAATGTTTGTACTACAAACAATAAGCAATAAATCCATAACTGTTTAACTGCGGAAATATGTACCTTCTGCCCTTGTTGTACGACTGCTAGTAACCTTGCAGGCTTGCTGCAACGTTTGTCTTTGAGTTGGGCACCTATACGGCTGCAAGCAAAAAATCAAAACCACAAAAAAAAACATAACACCTTTCCGTACGGCAGCAAAGAAAGCTCCAACGATGTATGGCTGCAATAAAACGCTGTACGACTGCAATAAAACTCACCTCTCTGTTGTACGACTGTCAGCTGCAAGAAGACTCCAATGTTGTACGGTGGAAAATCAAATGATGTATGGCTGCAAGAAAAAACAAAGCGTACTCTCCAACTACAAGAAAAAACAAAACCCTATTCTCCGGCTGCAAGAAAAAACGAAACAGTGGTGAATAGTTTAATATGAATGATTGGTTGTATAGAGTTTAGAATAGGTATTTAGATGTTTCTAGATATTATTTAGGTTAATTAAATAATTAATTAATTTCCAGGTATGCGTTTGGCCCCACAAAACACAAAACAAATTTCGGAAACGCGTCGCACAGAGGAAAAATGAGTGGAAACGCCATTGACCGTACCGTACGACGTTTCCAAATTGTGAAACGCTGTACAGTACGACCGATGGCGTTTCCAAGGCGTTGCATACCAGTTTTCGAGTTTCCGCGAGTTTCTGGTATTGGTACGACACTAAAGTGTGAGTTTCCTGCAGCTTAGCACTCTAGTCTAGTCGGCTTGATGCTTAAGTCTGGGAAGCTGAGCCTTTTATAAAAAATTAAATGCTAGGACATTTTTTACAATTTCCCTAAGGGGGTATGAACATGTGTTACAAAAAATTAACAAAAAGTTCCCAGAAGAAGCCTGAATGACTTTTGAATTCTGAGAGATGAACAATGGTGTTTGTTCTTTTCATCCGGCTCGCTTGATACCACCAACTAAGCATGACTTAGTGCGTAACATCTGGCTCCATCTAGGAACACGTGCTCTGATTGATCTTCTAAGAAAAAAAGAGGATGTGAGAACTCCGGAATCTCTGTGTCCTGCACAAAAACTAAATTCCATCAGTAACACATATATAAAAGGAAACCAACTGGGAAACTAATCTATTGCACAAAGTTAGTATATAATGTACAAAACAAAACTATTTTACAACACTAATATACAACAAAACCTTCAAAGTTAGTACTATGATACAACATATATAATACAAAAATATGATACATTAATAAAATACATGCAAGGATAAGTTTAGAAATAGGCCCTGATACCACCAATGCCAATAAAGGCATCAAATCGTCTCGGTGAAGAACATCTTGAGCAAAAGGCCATTCACTGGAAGGCTTAATCTTTCCCCTTCCAGGTCATTTAGATAAAAAGAATTAGCGCCTGCTACTTCGTCAATGATATAAGGTCCCATCCATAGGCTGTCAAAATTTCCATGTTTTCCTCGTTTTCCCCTTTGTTTTTCCCATAACAAAACCGTGTCACCTATTTGAAAAGATGCAGGTCTAGAGACCTATCAAAAGACCTCTTGATTTTATTTGAATTTCTAATACTCTGGTCTAGGGACTTCCTTCTGTTTTCATCCAACTCAATTAACTAGTTAACTCTGTTCTGAATGGCATCCTGATCTGAGCTAAAGTTCTGAAGAAGCTGATACACAGGAAGCTTTAAATGGATTGGTAAGGTGACATCTAGGCCATAGACAAGCTCGTAAGGACTTTTTCCAGTTGAACTTTTCTTAGTAATCCTATCCGCCCATAGTGCATACTTAATTTTGCTATCCCATTCTTTCTTGCTATCACCATTTGTTTTCTTGATTATGGTCATTAAGTTTCCCATAATGCATACTTAATTTTGCTATCCCATTCTTTCTTGCTATCACCATTTGTTTTCTTGATTATGGTCATTAAGTTTTTATTACTCGACTCAGCTAGCCCATTTCCTTGAGGATAATAGTTGGATGAATTTGATAAGACAATGCCATACTTGAAGCAAAAAGATGACATCTCTGAAGAGCTAAAACATGGGCCATTATCTGTGATAATTCTGGCTGGCACACAGAATCTTGTGATAATCCTATCATATAGGAAATCCATGACTACAACATCGGTTGCCTTCTTGGTGGGTATTGCCTCTACCCACTTAGTGAAATAATATGTGGTGGTAAGTATCCAAGAATAACCATTGCTTGAATTATCTTTGAACCTACCGATGAAATTAAGCCCCGATTGCTGGAAAGGGGCTTGGACTACTATTGGTTTTAAAGACAAAGCCTTCATCTTTTGCTTCTCGGTAACAACTAACATTGAGGGAAAATTCTGACAAACTTATGTACGTCTGAAAAGAGGTTTGGTCGATAGTAACCTGCTTTAAGGATTTTGTGGGCAGTTGTTCTTGCTGCAAAATGTCCACCACAAAATCCTGCATGGAACTCAACCGTGATCCTTTTGGACTCAGGTTCGTCAACACATCGAAGTATTAGGCCATCCGAGTTTCTCCAACCCAGACCATTATTTGTTAAACAATACTTAGTTGCTTTTAACCTTAATGCTCTGCGTTTATGGCCAAGTAGGTGATCAGGGCATGTAAGGTTACGAAGGAAAAAGATGACGTCTGAATACCAAGGGTGCTGCTCTAATCTTTGTAGCTCGTTTGATATACTTTGTTCTGGATTATTGTTCTGTCAAATTATTCCTAAAGCTTTCTCATTCCCCTGAGTTAACATCTTTGCAAGCCCTTGCCTTGTAATCAATTTAGTGGGTTTTATCTCTAAGTCATACTCCTGAATTTTTGAAACCCATTTATCCCTGATGCCTAGAAAATCCCGCTGAGACATGATGTCTTTGACAGCTGCATGGGGTACATACCCAATGATTTTAGAGTATCCGACATAAGTTCTAAAATGTTTAAGGGACTTGACAAGAGCATAAGCTTGCTTTTCCATGGTAGTATACTATAATTCTGAATTTTGCAAGGCTCTACTCATAAAAGCTATAGGTTGCTCCTGTCTTTCATTGTTTTTCTGAAGTAAAACATCAACAATGGTGTCTTCTGAGGCAAAAGAGAAAATTTGAAACTCTTTGGAATAATCCGGACGGACTAAGACAGGTGATCTAGATGTAGCATCTTTGATATCTCTGAAAGCATTCTTCCCTTCCTCCGTCCACACAAATTTAATATCTTTCTTTAATAACTTTTGTAGAGGTTTCATTAGCTCTGTTAAATTTGGGATGGATCTCCTTATGAAATTTATTTGACCATTGAAAGACTGCAGAGCTTTTAAGTTCTGAGGCAAGGGGACCATCTTAATGGCTTCTACTCGTTCTGGGTCAATCTTGACCCCGTTCTTGGATATGATGTGTCCCTACAACTTACCCTCGTCAACCCCAAAGATTGACTTGGCAGGATTCAAGGAAATGCCATATTTATGACATCTTATGAAAACCTGCCTGAGATGACTTATGTGGTCAGATCTCTCTTTTGAAAAAACAGTTAAGTCATCCTGATAGATCTCAATCACTTTTACTATGAGTTTCTTGAAGGCAAAGTCCATGGCTCTCTGGAAAGTGGCACCTGCACTTAATAAGCCAAAATGCATTCTTAAAAACTTATAAGTACCCCAAGGTGTGGTAAATGTTGTCTTATGTTGATCTTCTTTATTTACTAACACCTGGTTGTATCCGAAAAAGGCATCCAACATGGACATCATTCCTGAACCTATTACTCTTTGAAGCAATGTTTCCATGTCGGGCAATGGGTAATTATGCTTTAGGCACGATGTATTTAGATTCTTGAAATCTATACATATTCTAATTGACCCATTCTTTTTTCTGACAACCACTAAGTTGGAACACAACGATGAGTGTCTTGTAGGTGCTATTATCCCTGCTACTAACATATTCTGTAACTCTTTCTGCACAATAGGGGCCAACTTAGGATTTATTTGCCTAAGTTTTTGTCGGAAAGGTTTGACCTCTTTAGCTTCTTCCTTAAGGGGAATAGTGTGTTGAAACACATCTTCCCGATAGGCTTTAAGCTCATCATAGCTGAAAGCCAAAACATCTCTATATTCTTTGATTAGCTTGATTAAGCTATTCCTTTCCTTTTCTGGAGTAGCTTGGGGTCTTTATCTGTACCTATGTTTATTTCCACATAATCCCCAATCTTTATTGATTTGTGTTTATTTTTATGGCGATCTCGTCTGTCAAAAAACTTCTCAAAAGCTATAAGGTTACTTGAGACGTGATTTCTAATATTATCCTCATGCTCTTGATACTCTTTACCCTCCTGCTGGTAACTGATCTTACAATCCTCAAATTCCTGGAGATTATGGATGAATCTTAAGAGTTGTTTATCATCATTAAAAACCTGCCAATGATCTACATTATCAGGAATTGAAGGTCGGAAATTGATTTCCATTTTACCGTTCCCGTTAATCATCTCATCTGAAGGTTGGAGGGTAGATGCTGGTACTGCTTTTCCAATTTTTATTAGCTTGGGGTCTTTTTCTATACCTATGTTTATTTCCACATAATCCCAATCTTTATTGATTCTTTTTTATTTTTATGGCGATCCTTTCTATTAAACAACTTCTCAAAAGCTATAAGGTTACTTGAGACGTGATTTCTAATATTATCCTCATGCTCCTGATACTCTTTACCCTCTTGCTGGTAACTGATCATACAATCCTCAAATTCCTGGAGATTATGGATGAATCTTAAGAGTTGTTTATCATCATTAAAAACCTGCCAATGATCTACATTATTAGGAATTGAAGGTCTGAAATTGATTTCCATTTTACCGTTCCTGCTAATCATCTCATCTGAAGGTTGGAGGGTGGATGCTGCTACTCCCAATTTATCTGCTAAACGATTCATTTCCCTAGGTATTTTCTGAAGATTAAGTGCATCAAACCATTCCATGGTATCCCATATAACATTCGTATACTTCCTTAGTCTATCACTTTTACACTGATACTGATTCTTAAGTTGGAGGATGACTAAGTCTGAATCACCTTTTATGTTTAGCATTTTTATGCCCATGTCCTTAGCAGTTTCTAACCCTAAGAGCAATGCCTCATACTCATGTCAAGTTTTGATTCAACATCAATAGGAGGGTTTATAATAGGAGGAGTTGTTACCTTAGGTTTACACTGCTTAGTTGGTGTAGATTTCTCCTTTCTCTGATAAGTAGCTCCCTTGAATCTATCATTCCTCATTTCTAAAACCTTTTCTTGAGTAGGCATTTCACCATAAGTCCGAGTAATGAAATCCTTTTCCAAACTATAATCTACGGCCTATTCCCAATGCTGGTCTGCCAAAGGATAGGTTCAGCCTACCATGTTCACGAACTCAGGATCGCTTGATGGTGTATCCTGATTACTGATATCAGGGAGTCCTTGTTCCATAACTTGATTTGCAATGTAACAAGTACTTTCCTGATGAAACTGAGAACAATGCTTGCAAATGGAATTGCATCCTCTACCATGTTGACTGAATCCAACTGGTTTGGAATCCTAGTTTCTTGAGTTTGTGCTTTCTTTTGATACATCTGAGTAGGCTTTTGTTGAAAGTTCCTTGGTGCATGAGAAACATGATTTCTCTCCATCATAACCAACCTATTATGAAGATGATTTAGTTGTGCAGCATGATTGCCCATTTGTTTGTTTTGATTAGTTACTAAGGTTTTCATCATTTCAACCATTTCCTTCATAGGATCTTTGGACGATTCCTTGTCCTCTGATTCAACAACTTTCCCCTTAGATTCTTTGTTATAGGAAGAATTTCCTCTAGTGAATCCATGTAAGTTGGACTTACCGGATGATTGCATATTCTTTTTAATTTTTTCGGCCAATTTTTGGGCTTGTTTTAAATTAGTAGGTTCTTTCTCTCTTAACTGATATCTCAAATCTCTAGCGAATGCTTCAATATAATAGATGAGGATAGCAACATCATGTGGCTTAATGTCTTTATGAAGGTCAAAGACAAGATCCCTGAACTTCTTATTGAATTCCTCCATAGTTTCATTTTCCATCTTTTTAATGTTATGGAGAGCAACAAGTTGATGTCTTGGTTCTTTTTCTCCCCCCATTTCTTCTTAAAACCCTCTAGAAATTCATTAAGTACTTTGTATGAATTATGGGCTAAGTCAAGGTACCACTCTCCAACATCTTCTTCTAAAGACAAAGCGAAAAGCTTCATTTTTACTTCATCATGGTCATAGGCAGCTTGATTGCAATAACTAACTAAATGCCTGGAGAACTTCTGAAGATGGGATTTAACTGTGATGGCATTGTTGCCTTGAAATGTGGGCAGCTTCTTGATAGCATCATTCAGAATGGCATGAGGAGCACCTGCTATCTGAGAAAGGTAAGGAGCACCTGCGATCTGAGAAGGGTCAAGGGGTTTGAAAAAATCAGACATTTCTTAAGACTGATGGATATGACTCTCTACAAATAGATGATGGATATTTGAGAGAGATTGGGACCCTAAATCTTCAAGGATTCTACGAGAAGTTTGTCTATTCAATCTCCTTCTATAAGCCCTTTCAGGCTCAGGGATGAGATCAAATACTCCTTCGGAGTTCCTTCGGGTAGAATACCTTGGAGGGATATTAAATAGTGGAGACGCCAGATGGATCGAGTTTTAATTTAAAATTTTAAAGACAAGATCTATCAAATTTTTTTATATTTTTATCTTTTTGAAACAAAAAAGAAAAGTTAAGTCGTACTCGGGAATAAAAAGATTTATCCTCGGCAACGATGCTAGAAAATGTTGCCGCATTTCACACACCTGGGGGGAACGTGGCAAAAATCTTCAAGCCACTCGGTGTGATCTTGGGGGCAAGTCTTGAGTCAAGGCTGTCACCTTGTTCTTGACTCCTCCCTTTCGGCCAACTCCTAATCGAAGCCAAGGGAGGTAGACCCTTTTAAATTGCTAAGGCTGTTAAGGCTTAGTGTAATGGTGATGAATGAGTTATTTAGGAGTTTGATAAACAAAAAATAACACAAGATATTTCAATGGAATTAAACCACAACAACATAAAGATTAATATATGATAAGTAAAGCATGTGGAAACATATGATTATATCAAGTAAAGAACCAGTGCCAAAATGGAGTCCACAGATGAAAATGTTGTTGTATTGCTTGAAAGGGAAAATGTTGCAAGTTTTCTTGGTCAAATTTTAGATTAATGTGGGGACGAGTTGATTAAATTAAGGGAAAATGGGACTCCAAATATACCCGAAGGCATGAGGAGTATGTCCAAAATTGTTATCCAATGTGGCTCCCCGCAAGGAATATGTGGGCTAGTTGGAGTCTCTGAGACGTGTTCAACACTACACCAATAAGGGTGTAACCTAATGGTGTCTCGAGGTCGCTACCCAGTTGTTCCCGCTTCCTTTGTGGATTTTGCCACCGCAACGGATTAATTCGAGACGTTGAATTTTCGCTTGAGAAGTTAATTGGGGATTGAGAACTTAATTAATCTAGTCACCCACGTTGCTTTTGATGCAACCAACTGTTCGGAGTGCAGAGCATACACAACGGAGTTTAAAGGACTTTAAAGATTTTTATAAGTGGTTTTCTTCTTAAAAGAAAAAATGAACCTCCAAGGATCTCTTTCAGTTCAAGTGAACCGCGATTGGGAAAGCAAGGAGGGGTTGTTTTTATTAACGCTTTTTGGTACTTGAAATTAGAATTAAAGTGCTAAAAAGAAAACAAGGTTATCTAATTAACCTACCACAAATCTCTTTCTCCTTTCAAACTTAAGTCTTTATTAAAAGCATAGTATTAAATTTTGTTTTAAATGAATGGAGCTCACGTGGAGATTGGGTGACATCATGGAGACTCCATGCTAGTGTTTGGTAGAAGCTAGCATTGGAGAGTGGGGTGGGCCCCTCCCACTTTGGGCTTTCTTTTATTTGTTTTTAATACTTGATTTAAAAGTGTGGCTCATAAATAAAGCTCACATGGGTAATGGTTGACGTGAGGCTAATGCTAGTTCTTGTTGGTAGCGAGTGGGGAAGGGGGGGTGGACAGTGGAAATTGAAAAGCACTTGAGAGGCAGTGGAAATTGAAGAGCACCTGAATAATTTTAATAGAGATGATGGTTTAGGTCTCAGTGATCTTTGGAAACCTCTCATCCGAAAATTAAGAAATATTGAGTATTGACTCTTGAACTCCCTGGTGATCCAACAGTCATTACTCCTTTATGAAGGATGGTGCCTCCCATCTCCTCTCATCTCCTGATGATGGACTCGGCTTAGAAGTCCGAAACGTACGTAGAGTACAGAAAAATCACACAGGTTTGCATATCGATTTGACTCAAGATGAATCTCACTTGTGAAAACAATATTATAAATTATAGATTGAGTGTGTTGGCAACTGATTAGGAGTTAACTGAGAGAGGTGTCAATCACCTCTGCAGTTCAACTCAGTCCCTCTTCACTTCAACTCAGTCCCTCTTCACTTCAACTCAGATTGACTCAGTTAAGCTCAGTGTGACTTCAGGTGTATCTTCAGCGTTGGCAGCCCCCCAGGGGCTTGGCTCTGGCTATAAATAAAGCAGCCTTTCTCTCTTCCAAGCTAATTAGAGTTTGATGAAGAGCTGGTGGCTATCGTAATACTATTATTTTTTATTCATTTGTTGAATAAAGAAGCTTTGGAGGCTATACTGTGTAGTGCATGTGATTGTGTGGATTCCTAGCGTCATGCTGCTAATGTGGTAACTGCAAATTTTCTCCAATTTTTGTGTTGCTTTGTTTTCTGGATTCAAGGATTCAGTTGAATCAAGTAAGGGTGTAAACTTGGCAAGTAAGATTACTTGCTCTTGTTTATTCATATTATGTATGCTCAAGAATCTAAGTTATATGCTTAAATAAGATTATTTTTGCATGATCTTTCCTTTTTGTTTCATACATATATATCCAGATCTCACGAGGTTTGTGCAAGTATTGTGATCTAGTTGCAAGTTTCTGGTCATATGAGGTGTGGATCAAGATTGACACCACTCCCTATCCAATAAGCTCAAGAAACTGTCCCTCAGTGCTCCACAAAAGGGCCTCCTTTCAGCTTGTTTCATTCCAACAACGAAACAACCTTCTCTCCTCTTTCTCTCTTTTAAAAAAAAATCAAATTTCCTTGGTTACTTTGTTTATGCATGAGCTTCTAAGTTTTCATATGCAAAATATTTCATTAGATCTCATACATAAGCATTCAAAAGGCTAGATCTCCTCTTTTCAAAGTTTTCCATAATTATCATAGATCTAGCATAAAGAAATTAGTTTTTTGCATGCTGTTTTTAGAGAAATCTATAGCTTGCATGCAATAGTTGTTTCTTTCAAAGTTTAAAGTTATATCTAACTTAGAAGTGCATATCATATTGGCTTCCCCAAAGGCAAGCCAAGATCCCAAGGAAGGCTTGCTTTCCTTGGTTCCTTTTTGCCAATTTTTTATTATTTTAACTTAGTTTTTTTTGGTATAATTTTTGTGTGTTGTCCAAAGACACTTCCAAAGTGCTTTTGGGCATCTTTCACTGACATTAGCTTGCTGGTTTTTAGCAGGTCCATCAAAAAGGAGAAGGAAACTCTGCCCGAAAACACTTGTTTTGGACATCTGGAGCTTCCAGGAGGCTCCCCCCTCAGCCAAGATTCTTTTCTTTGTATTTTGTAAGCCTTTGGATCCCAGATAACAAGGACCAAAGAGCATTTCCGCTAAAGTATTGTAACTGAGTAATAAAAAGCAAGTTCGAGTAGGCTCTTTCGAGCCCACTCCCCATTCCTCGAGGGGGGATCTTGCGTTTTTTGGTTTTTTGGATTTTTTCACCGTTTTTAGTTTAGTCGTGTATTGCAGTATTATATACTTTGAGTTTGCATTACATGCTTTCAATATTCACAAATTCAAAGTAATCATGCTACTTACCCCACGACTTCCCGATTGACCCGAAAGGGGAAAGAGATGCGTGGTAGGACTAATTAGATAATCCGTAATTTTTTTTAAAATTTTTCTGGCATTTTTTTGTTATCTCAAATCAACCCCTCCTCGCTTTCTCGATTGAGGTCCATTTGGACTGAAAGAGATTCCTGGAGTTTTTTTTTAACAAAGAACACAAGTTAAAATCCTTAAAAATTATCAAGACTTCGTTGTGTATGCTCTGCACTGGCTACGGTTCGTCCGATCAGCCGGCTGTATCAAAAGCAGCGTGGGTGACTAGAATGAACCTCCCTAGGCGAAAATCCAATGCCTCGATTTTAGCCATTGCGGTGGCAAATTACCCAAAGGAACCAGGAACAACTGGGCAGTGACCTCGAGGCACAGTTAGACTACACCCTTGCGGTGTAGTGTCGAACACCGTCTCCGAGACTCCAACCAGCCTACATATTCCTTGTGGGTAGCCGTACCAGTTAACGGTTTTGGACATACTCCCTGTTCCCCCATAATTAATCAACTCATTTTACATCAACTTAAAATTTAACCAAGAGCACTTGCAACATCCTTTTTGCATTTCAACAACAATTTCATTTGTGGACTCCATTATGGGCACTAGTCTATTTTTGATATTATCATATGTTTCCACATTCTTCCTTATCAAATATTAATTTCTATGCTGTTGTGGTGTAACAAATCTTGCAAGTATCTTGTGTTAAATTCGTTTATCGAAATTCCTAAGTAACTTATTTCATCACCTTAAAACACTAAAGCCCTAAAAGCCTTAGCAATTAATAGGGTCTACCCCCCTTGGCTTCGTTAGGAGTTGGCCTAAACGGAGGAGTCAAGAAGAAGGTGACAACCTTGACTTGAGACTTGCCCCCAAGGACACACCGAGTGGCTTGAAGATTTCTGCCACGTCCCCTCCAGGTGTGTGAAAGGCGGCAACAGAGCCTACTCAAATTTGTTTTTTATTATACTTGATTACAACTTGATAGAAAAAACCACTTGGTTCTTATATAGGACGAACCCAAGGGCTTACGAAAAGGTCCAAAAGTTAACACGGAAGAAGGGGAAGCCCCTGGGGGTCTCCGGATGGCCCAAAAATCGCTTTTCGGACAACACCTCCTCCTCTTTTTGGACGGACCTGCTAAAAACCAGCAAGCTTTAATTAGTATAAAGTGCCCAAAAACACTTTAAAAGTGTTTTTCGACAACGCAAAAAATATTCGTAAGAAATTCTAAGTTAAAACTATGTAAAAATGCAAACAATTTAACCAAGGAAAGCCAAGATCCCAAGCTTTCCTTGGGATCTTGGCTTGCCTATTGGGCAGCCAATGCAATGTGCACTTAGATGCAAGATTTATCTTTAAAAAATGAAGACCATTCTCTTCAAAGAAGCTTTAGATGTGACTTAGAAGCACTTATAAAAAACGAAAGACTTTTTATTGCTAGATCTAGTTTTTTAGAAAGAAAGGACTTGGATCTTTTCTTAAATGAAACTAAATCTATGCATGCAACTCCTATATATTTAGATCTAGAAAAGATACTAGCTTTAAAACAGTAGATCTAAAATATAGGAGCCAAGTAACCAAGGAAGTATTGATAAAAAAAGAGAAAGAGTGAAAGAGGTGGCTTGGTGCTCGAATGATCAACTGTGGAGCTTTCAAGTGGAATGTCAAGGGACTATGCCTTTGAGAAGGTTTGGAGAAAGTGAAGAAGCAAACTAGATCAACGCCCTCTCCAAGCTAGGAACCTGCAACTAATCCAATGGCTTGCCAAGATGCTTGTGAGATCCGGTTAATACATAAATAAAGAGAGTAAAACAACATGCATATAATCTTATAAAACATGTTAGATCTAGATCTCTAGGCATGCATAAAAGAATAGGAAGTAGCCAATAAAATTATTAACTTAACTCCTTTCCTACCAAGATCATACTAAACTTATTAACAATCTTTTAGCACTGGATTCACAATATCAAAATAAGCAAGTTATGAACATAGATACAGGTTACCTCAGTGAAACATGACAATGCTCATCCTCACAAAATAACACGACAACATCTTTCTTCCAAAGATTTCTTTTATTCTAAGCAACAAAAATAATTATAGTATTACAACAACAAACCAATTCTCTATCCAACTCGAACTAGCTTGGAAGAGAGAAAGGCTTCTTTATTTATAGCCAGAGCAAACCCCTTGGGGATACCAACACTGAAGATACACTCGGAGTTATCTGAGCTTGAACTGAAGAGGAATTGCAGAGGTGATTGACACCTCTCTCGCTCAACTCACAATCAACTGCCAACACACTCAAGCTCCCACCAAACTCCACCTACCTTCCACCTCGACGTCCTTTCTCCTCACGCGTGAGCTCACGGGGGTTGGTGAGATGGGTTGACGTCACCCCACACATGCATGCGCTATCTCCCAAATATATCCAAGTTAAAAAAAATAAAAACGAGCTTCAAAATGAGGGGGTGGGTCCACCCCCTTCTCCCCATTCACTAGCATTCACCAGATTAGCGTGGAGGTGACGTCACCACTTCCTCATGCTAGCTCTAATTATAAACCAATGTTTTAAGTCAAAGTTTTAACAAACTTAAGTTTGAAAAGGAATGCATGCCTTAGGGGGACCCATTCCATGTCACCCCATTCAAATATATTTTAATTTGACTTTGATTTTTTTACTTTCCAAAGTTTGACCATGGTGCCAAAATGTCATAATTTAGCATTAAAATGCCATTCTGATGCATTTTTAGCTGTATAATGCTCCACGGGGTGTTTTGGTCGCCTGATTGATGTGAAAAGTGGTCCATGGGGTAAGGTGGACGCTTTGAGTGTGAAAACGAGTGTCCCCACGTCAGAAAAAGACTCCGTATTTGACTTTTATTACATTTTGAATTTTTTTATTTAAAGCATTAAAAATGGCCTAATTTTGTGGAAAAACAAAATTTTCTCGGAAAAGGATGAAACTCTAGGGGGACCTAGCACATGTCCATATGACTCAATTTCAATGCCTAGCATGTGAAAAACACTGACACCAAGGCTCTAATACCCTCCTATGGTCGAAACACCAAGACGACTACCCCAACTTTGGAGGTGTGTGTGAAAAACTCAGAAATTATTAGTTGTTTGTTCAAGAATCAATAATAACCAAGGGAAAAAACGCTCTAGGCTAGTCGGCTTGATGCTTAAGTCTGGGAAGTCGAGCCTTTTATAAAAAAAAAATGCTACGACATTTTTTACAATTTCCCCAAGGGGGTATGAACATGTGTTACAAAAAATTAACAAAAAGTTCTCAGAAGAAGCCTGCATGACTTATGAGTTCTGAAAGATGAACAATGGTGTTTGTTCTTTTCATCCGGCTCACTTGATATCACCAACTAAGCATGACTTAGTGGGTACGGAGAGCAACATACACGTTCATATAGTCACATGGATTCGCACAGGGGTACGAAAGGCCAGTACAATCGTATGAAAAAGATCAATATAGTTGTACATATATGCCATATAGCAGGCATCAACAAGTGGGCAGTTTTCTCGTCAGTAAGTGTGCATATCTGTTTTGCTTGGTTGTACCTTATGTTGCACGGGGACTCATCCCCCCCAAAACTTTCGGCGTTTTTTGCGTTCTCGCATTTCGGGGACTTTGGAACTCCTCGGAAACGTTCCCAATTCATCAGGGACTCTGTTAGGGACTTTGGGACTTATGAGCCGTACCCTAAACGTACATGTCAAAATTGGGGACCTGTCAAGAACGTCCCTCGACCAATTGGGGCTTCTTGGACGTCCCTCAACTTACACAATTAAAATTAAAAAAAACAAAAAAATTAAAAATTTTAAATGAAAACCTAACCTAAACTTCCCCCTATTCCTCTAACCCGCAGTACCCTCCCATTCTCTCTACTCTATCCTACATTCCTAACCTACACTCCAACTCATTGCACTCACATAACCTTATGGTCTACCTATCACTCCAACACTCAAGCCCCTGCATAACTCTTTGCTCTATGGTTCTACCCGTCACTCTATGCGTCGCTACTTGCTAGGTTGGCTCCCGTCTATAGTCTCGTGCACGACTCCCCTATCTATGGCTCCCCTTCTTGCAATCCCACATGCATCCCTCTCAGCTTGAAGAGCACAGCTCGCGGCCCCCTCTCGAATCTCTAGCTCTCGACACATGCTCAAAGTTTGAGTTCATGGCTCAACACAGGCTCACACTCACAATGAGTTTGCCCCCTCTCAGCCACAACACCCTGCAGAGCACAAGTATTTCATATTTGATATCTTACCTTTTTTTATTTTTTTGGGTAAAAATCTTAGCACATGCTATTATAGCTTTATAAAAATATAATTTAGTATTTACAAATGTCAAATTACAAATATAAATTTATCTAAATTTCGAAATGATTCATCATTCATGTATAGAATGTTGTAAATTTTTGTTATTGTTTTGACTTTCAAGTTTTAAATTATTGTTTAATAGTTAACTTAGAAGTTAGAACTATTAAAAGTTTTCAGTTTTAGATCTTAGGTATGTATCTTGAGTCTTTACTATTTCGTTTTGACAATGGACAATGATGATTGGACGATACTTTATATTTCCTTTTGTAATTTTTGAATTTTATAATTAGTTCTACTTTTTATTTCAATATATATATATATATATATATTGATATTGCCATCCCCAACCTACCATCCCTTGGAAAATTGGGGATGCGCTCTAGCTGTCCCGGAAACTCGGCCCCGCGTCCCTTGCGTCCCCCCGCCCCCGAGGCCAGTGCAACATAGGTTGTACCATACAAACTGTTAGTTTGATTTCTTGTGGAGGTTTCTTTGCAAGCTTTGAATTGTTAATGAAAAGTTGATTTGTTTATGCCTTCGCTGTTTATTTTTCAACTATATGTGTGATTACTACTATGTGAAGAATTTAATTTCTGCACTTAAATAACAACTTTGTTTAGCTGAGAACATAAGGATAGTAGTCTCCTAGGATTTGGAAAACACACACGGTATTAGAGCTTCTTTGATTGAGAGGATTTGAAGAGTTTACAGTAGTAGATTAATTATCGGAACCAATTGCCGAGAAGAAGAACGAACAATTAGAGGGTTTTCGAGGTAGTGCTTATCAATTTTGGGAGTTTGTGTGCAAATTAGATTAGAGATGGCATCAAATAGCCTCAGGTTTGAGGACAAATTTGAAGGTGCCTCGAATTTCCTCTCATGGAAAGTCAGAGTAAGTCTTCTATTAGAAGAGAATGATATTTCAGGTATCATAAAGGATGTAGTAACTGTGCTGGTAGATCTGCAGGCTTTGGTAGTTCACAACAAGAAAGAAGTGAAATCCAAGTGATGATCATGGATGCAAGAAAGGATCATTTGATTCCTCATATATGCGAGAAGAAGGTGGCAAAGGAGATGTTTGATACCCCGATTAGCCTTTACCAGAGCAAGAACATAAATAGGAAGATGATATTGTATAATAGACTTAGATATGTAGAGATGACCAGATCAAACACAGTCACTAGTTACCTGATGAAGGTCACACATATACATGATCAACTTACGGCAGTTGGGGAGAAGTTTGAAGACAAAGAGCTAGTGAATTGGGTATTGAATGGGTTCCCATCTCAATGGAAAACATTTGTCTAGGATGTTTGTGCTTGGGAAATATTCCCTCATGGGAAAGATTGTGGGATGATTGTATCCAGGAGGAGATTCGAATGGAGTCAAAGGCCAACAAGCAGGGAGGTGATAGTGGCCATGCCCCATTTGGTCAAACAAAGAAGAGCATAGGTAAAGGACCCACCACGGGTAAGGTAAGTATGCAGAGAGTATGTACATTGAGATTAGACATCACTTCATTTGAGACAGGATTTAGAAGGGAGAGGTAAAGCTCCAGTATGTACCTGAAGATCAATAGGTTATGGATATTTTGACCAAGCTCTTAGAAAATGGGAAAGTTGAAGAATGTAGCTCAGACATGATCTTTCACACAAGTTTAGTGTGAACGTGCCGAAAGTAGTTCAAGTTAATTGTATTTTGTAAATCACTTTATGAAGATATTGAAAGTCTTTTATTTAGTTGTTGACTATGTACATGGAGATTATATATCACTTCATTCGAGATAGGATTCAAAAGGGAGAGGCAAGGCTCCGGTATGTACCCAAAGATAAACAGGTTATTGATACTGTGACCAAGCCCTTAGCAAATGGGAAAGTTGAAGCATTCAAAGACAAACTTGGATTGGTGCATAATTTCTTCTTCACCAAGAGGTAGTGTTGAAGAATGTAGCTCAGACATATATTTTGCATAAGTTTAGTGTGAATGTGCTGAAAGTAGTTTGAGTTAATTCTATTTTGTAAATCACTTTATGAAGAAAGTGAAAGTCTTATATTTTGCTATTGAGTCTAATAAAGTGTCTTTTTATACAATAGCGATATAGATTAATCTCAATTGTACATCTCATTGAGAGATAAGGGTTTCAACTCAAGTATGAGAGTAGGTCAAGATAGAGGATTTACACATAGATACACATAAGGCCATGTTTTTGTTGGATGGTGACTTAGTTCATCAGTTGAGTAGGTTTAGAGTGTAGGAGAGGAGTTGTGGTAAGGAAGCAAGCAGATTCCATATATGTGAGTCCGTACAGACATGTCCGTATAGTCATGCAGAGCAATTCGTATAGTTGTATGGGAAAGGTATGTACAGCTGGCCAGCAAGCAATATACATTTTTTCTCCTTTTCAGCCAATAGATTTTCTTAGTAATTGTGTTGATCTATTTTTAGCCAGTAGATTTTCTTAGATTGGCACATCTTTCAAGGGTACACTCCTATTCAAAGGCTATTTTATTGTTTGCCTTGGTTAAAGTTTGTTGCTCATCCAAAATTTTCAAAGGTATCTTATTATGGTTGACTCCTCACACATGGGATTCTGTTACACATGGATGGCGCACCCTATTTTCATGGAGTTTAAGGAAGCTACACATGCCAACAAAGGAAGATGTACCACATGCTTGGTTAACCACGTTTTATCCACCTATAGCCTTGTTCACATGTGTCAGGGTTTATCTCTCTCACGACGCACTTATGGAGGACTAATTTATTATTTCATGAAGAATATTGCTTGGTCAAATCACCCAACCTGTTGATGTATTTGTAACTTTGGAATGTATTCACTTATATTGTACCTCGATGTTCCTATCGGGAGAATCATTTGTATTTCATTGTACCCCCGATGTTCCTATCGGGGAGAGTCATTAATATAATAAAGTCATGTAAAGTCAATGAGGTTAACCCTCCGTTGTAAGTCGGGGCAGTAGTCCCCACAATTGAGTTGAGGGTAACCCTCCTTGTTGATCGAGGGGCAAAGTCCCCACAGTTGTGGGGCACTAGGGTTATTAGACTCTCCTAGAGAAGTCGGCCCTGGTAAGTGAGGCTGACTTGTTGGAGTGGAAACAAAATGCACGGAAGAATATAAATCGAAGTGAGGCTCTCTTCATTTCTACACACACACACACACTCACTCAACTGGGGCGCATGAGTGAGAGAGGAAGTGCTGGCACAAGTGAGAGAGATCAGCTGTCAGAGATCATCTTTATGTTTTCGGGTTTTATTGCTGCCATTGGTGCTCATTCTATCTCTGAGGAAGTTGCGGGGTTTTTCCTTTATGGTTTCCTCGAGGAAAATTCTTTGTGTCTCGTCTCTTGTGATTATTGCTGTGCATGTTATTCTGTCAGATAAGATCCTAAGATCATATTGCTTAAATGATAAAAATCTAACATGGTATCAGAGCTAACTTGAGAAGAAGACATTATGCAGCTGCAGAAGCTAGGGCTTCTTACTTTTTGGGTCTCTCTCCACAATCCGTCAACAAAAGGATGTTAGGCTAACTCTCTATTGAAGGGTGCATCTTTCTGTCGAAGCATAATTTGATTCCGGGCATTTTCAATTTTTGTTGCAGGAAATTAGGGCTTTTTACAGAAGAAGAATTTTTGAGTGACCCCGACATAGGATTGCTCTCCTCATTAAAATCGAAGTTTAGAGACCAAGTTCGAGATTTTTGGTTGGGTGAAGCTTCGGGAAAGTCAAACCCTAATTTGACCCCGGGATTGAAAAACCCTAAAATACTAAAACTGGTAGATTTGGTACATTCGCTATATCTCGGGATTGAAGAAGTCTCAGGGGTCGAAATTTTCCTAGGTCGAAGATAAAATACTGATTTACCCCGTGTAAAAATTTTAACCTCAGATTCGCTGTATTCTAGGAGATACGATTCCTCCAAATCAGGGTTCCAGCCTCTTCCAGGATTGATCCCTAAACAGGACACCTTGGGAGAATTGCTATATCTCGGGCTAGGAAGGTCCAAATGAAATTTCGCAAGATGTTCCAGAAAGGGCACAGACTGTACTTTTTGTGGTAAAAATTTCAGACCCAAAAGATACACCAGTGACACGTGGCAGTCCGTACAACTTCGCTCTTCTGAGTAGTCCTTAAACAAGTCACATTGGGAAAACGCGCATAAGTCCCAATTGGTGAAACCAATTCTGCTCAAACCTGCGGTGTTGGATAAAGGACAGACGAGGCTACCTGAGTATGAAATTTTAGACACAGAGGAGTAGTACTTTCGGAGATACTGCAGAAACAGTATCAAGAATTTTTGCAGAAGAAATTAGAAAACTAGGGCTTCCTGTTCCAGGAGCTTCCTTCCACTGTTTTCAGAAAAAGGAGTACATTGGATAGCTCGCCTTGAAGAGGTCTATATTTCTCTCCAATCAGATCTGAAAGATTCCAAGTTTTGAAAATTAGGGTTTCTCTCACAAAGCCTAGATCAGCCAGATCCGGAACTAGGACGGACACCTCAAATCGGTAAGATCTAATCTTTTGCTATTTACATTTGAGGTTCTCATTTCAAGATGATTAATCACACCAGCTTGATGACAAGCTTGGTGAAGTTGACAACTTCCAAGCATGGAAGTATATGATTTCACTGGTTCTTAAAGAAAATGAATTGGACACTTACATAAGTGGAGAGGTTCCAGTTCTAGAGGGAGATGAGGCTAAAAGCCTTACACAAGAAGAACTTGGTCTAGGCCAAGAAGATCATTGCTGATTCAATTATACCACAAGTGTCTTCCCTTAAGACACCTAAGGATATGTTTGATTCCTTGGCCAAGCTATTTGAAGAAAAGAATATAAATCGGATGAAGTGTAGGAACTCCATGATCCTTCAAGAAATTGACTTGGATCAGTATTTCAGTAAGAAAGGTCTAGGAGACAGAGGGAGATGAGGCTAAGGCTAGAGCCAAGAGAATCATGGTAGATTCTATTAAAGATCATCTCATCCCTCATGTGTCATCCCTAAAGACACCAAAAGGAAGTGTTCGATGCTATGACGAAGCAGTCGAAGAAGAATAAGATACTATTATAACCACCTTGAATGGTCTCCCAAGATCATGGGATTCATTCATTCGAGGAATGTGTGCCAGAAGGAAGTGATTAATTTTAGTAGACTCAGGGAAGAGTGCACACAAGAAGAAGCTCGACTAATAATAAGAGAAAAGAAGATGGGAGCAACTGAAGATCAAGCCCTCACTATTCAAAGAAGATCCCTCAAGCGACGAGGAATATGAAGAACTAAATTCTTGAAGAAACTCTTATCCATCTAAGCTTTTGGATAAGAAGTGATGATGCTATGAATGAATAAGATGATGAAGCTGAAAGAAGGAGTCTACCCACAAAACAAATAAAGATAAGTATTCAATTGTCATTTCATGATATTATTTTGTTATGCATTTGTTTATATTCAATTGATGTGTTATGCATGATAGAATTGATAGTATGCTACTAATATGCATGTGATGGGTAAGTAGCCCATGGTGCTATACAACTCTCCATTGCTACTTATCTAGAATGAAACCTCTTTGCTGACATATTGGATTAGTGCACAATCTCAATGTTGTCTTGGTAGAGATGGAAGGCATCTAGAAAGTTTCCGTAAGATTTTGATGAATGTTGTATTGGCTAAAATAGTTGCATGATTATATCTTGATGCAAAAGAATTTTTCGTTATGAATATATCTTATGAAATATTTCTAACCATACAACTGGTGCATTTGACTTGTAGGAAAGATCGCGTACAATCGCCTACAAGAAAAGAAGGATGAGACTTGTTTCGAAGAACAAGTGACGACAGTTCAAGAAAGAATCCAAGATGAAGAATAATATGACGATACTTTCAAAGAAAGAAAGAGGCATTAGAGACACTCTAGTTATGTGACACTATTGAGCGACATCATTGATGCAGAGCCTTCCAGCTATGAAGAAGTAGCCAAGAAGAAAGGGTAGGAGAATACCAGTTCAAGAAGAATGATGTCTAGGATGTGGTATCGAAGACCTGAAGGGAAGTTCGTAGTATCTTCCATATGGATCTACAAGATCCAACATGCAGTAGATGACAACATCGTGGGATACAAGGCAGGATTCGTAGCACGAGGCTTCTCACAGAAAGAAGGCATAGACTACGAAGAGACTTTTGCACCTGTAGCCAAATACACTTCCATTAGATAGTACTTGCTCTGGCTGCAGTCATGAAATGGAAGGTACACCAGATTGATGTCAAGATTGCCTTCTTGAATGGTGTAGTGGAAGAGGAAGTGTATGTGAAGCAACCACTCGGTTTTGAGACACATGACAGGGAGACTCATGTGTGCAAATTGAAGAAAGCCCTGTATGGTTTGAAACAGGCACCCAAGACATGGTACGACATAATTGACAACTTCTTGACTAGCTTGGGCTTTACCAAGAGTAAAGTAGATTTCAACCTTTACTACAAGGTGGAAGAAGGGAACCCAGTGATGCTCCTACTGTATGTAGATGACCTATTTTTAACAGATGCAAATGGGTTGATTGTAGATACAAAGAGGAAGTTGGCTGCTGAGTTTGAGATGAAGGACTTAGGTATGATGCATTACTTTCTAAGCATGGAGGTGTGGCAAAATGCTGATGGAATCTCCTTGGGACAAGGGAAGTATGCAGTAGAGATCCGGAAGAGGTTCAGGATGATGGATTGCAAGGCCATGACCACACCTATGGCATCAAACCTGAAGCTATTGAGTGATGCTTCATCCGAGTTGGTTGATGCTACGATGTATCGTCAGATGATTGGGTCCTTGATGTACCTGACGAATACGAGACCAGATATTTGCTTTGCTGTGAACACATTGAGCCAGTGCTTGACAGATCCGAGACATGTTCACCTAATTGCTGCAAAGCATATTCTGAGGTACCTGAAGGGTACAGTTAATTATGGGCTCAAGTATGAGGCGAATCAAAAGATTAACCTGGAAGGTTATGTTGATTCAGATTGGGCAGGCAGTGCCATTGATAGGAAGAGCACTTCGGGATGCTGCTTCAATATGGGATCAGGTGTGATCTCTTGGTTTAGCAGGAAGCAATCCTGCGTGGCACTAAGTACAGTCGAAGTAGAGTATGTTGCAGCTTGTTCGGCTAGCTATGAGACAGTGTGGCTTAGGAAGCTACTATCTGATTTGTTTGATCTCCAGTTGGATGCTACTTGCATATATTGCGACAACCAGAGTTGCGTGAAGTTGTCGGAGAACCCAGTGTTCCATGACAACTCGAAGCATATCGAGATCAAATATCACTATATCGGGGATATGGTGCAGAGAGGAGCACTGAAGCTTCAGTATGTTGTGACGAATGAGCAGATAGCTGATGTGTTGACCAAGCCATTAGCTAGAGTGAAGTTTGAGTACTTCAGGGAGAAGCTTGGTGTTCTCCATATCGAGGTTCCCTCCAAAGGGAAGTGATGAGCCCGTGAGCCTTTCTGACATGGTTGTTGGATGTGTTCCTCCCATGGTCAGATGTAAGTGCAGAGCCATTCTGATGTGACTGCGGGATGTGTTCCCACATTGTCAGATGTAAGTGCAGATCCATTCTGATGTGATTGCGGGATGTGTTCCCACATGATCAGATGTAAGTGCAGATCCTTTCTTACATGGTTGTTGGATGTGTTCCTCCCATGGTAAGATATAAGTGATGAGCCTTTCTGACATGGTTGTTGGATGTGTTCCTCCCATGGTCGAATGTGAGTGCTGGGCCTTTCTGACATGGTTGTTGGATGTGTTCCTCCCATGGTCAGATGTAAGTGTAGAGCCTTTCTTACATGGTTGTTGGATGTATTCCTCCCATGGTTAGATGTGAGTGCTGGGCCTTTTTGACATGGTTGTTGGATGTGTTCCTCCCATCGTCAGATGCGAGTGTTGGGCCTTTCTGACATGGTTGTTGGATGTGTTCCTCCCATCGTCAGATATAAGTGCTGAAGAAGATGAAGACCTACATGGAGGCTAGGCCTACAACCAACATGAAAAAGGGTTGGCTCTATAGAACTTCCTATGACGAGTAGAATCGAGAGATAACACCTATGACGAGTAGAATCGAGAGATAGCACCATTGATCGAGATAGCGGAAGCAGTATTGATGATGATCCAGTGGTGATCCAACTTGATGATGATCCAGTGATGATCCAGACTTGATGATGATGACTTGATGATGAGGACTTGATGATGATCCAGTGATGACCCAGAGAAGAAGACTTGTGCTGATAAATTGTGTCGAGAGAATACCTTCCTAGTTAAGAGGGAGTGTTGATGTATTTGTAACTTCGGAATGTATTCACTTATATTATACCCCGATGTTCCTATTAGGAGAATCATTTGTATTTCATTGTACCCCGAATGTTCTTATCGGGAGAGTCATTAATATAATAAAGTCATATAAAGTCAATGAGGTTAACTCTCCGTTGTTAGTCGGGGCAGTAGTCTCCACAATTGAGTTGAGGGTAACCCTCCTTGTTGATCGGGGGGCAAAGTTCCCACAGTTGTGGGGCACTAGGGTTATTAGACTCTCCTAGAAAAGTCGGCCCTAGTAAGTAATTGTTAAGTGAGGCCGACTTGTTGGAGTGGAAATAAAGTGAACGGAAGAATATAAATAGAAGTGAGGCTCTCCTCATTTCTACACACACACACACACTCACTCAACTGGGGTGCATGAGTAAGAGAGGAAGAGCTGGCACACATGAGAGAGATCAGCCGTCGAAGATCATCTTTATGTTTTCGGGTTTTACTGCTGCCATTGGTGCTCATTCTATCTCTGAGGAAGTTGCGGGGTTTTTCCTTTATCGTTTCCTCGAGGAAAATTCTGTCTCTTGTCTCTTGTGATTATTGCTGTGCATGTTATTCTCTCAGATAAGATCCTAAGATCATATTGCTTAAATGATAAAAATCTAACACAATCTAGGGAAGCGCCCTAGCTTCTTGCTCTAGTGATGGAGTTTGTTTCTAACTAACTATAATATTTTAATAATTGTTGAATCTTTTCAAAAAGTTAGTTGCATGAGAGAATTATTATATTGTTTTCCTTAGAAAATAGGATGATTATTATATTGTTTCTCCTAGAAAAGTATGTAGATCTCAATAACTTATTGCTTCTTTTAGTAAGGAGTTTGTTGAGGATATTTGGGATGTAATATTTTATTGTATTGATTGGAGAACTAATGGATCCAGGAAGACAATTATTTGTTTATTGTACAAGGAAGTTGAGCTAAAACCTATACAAGGGTTCGCTCTCTTCATTTGGAGGAGGGAGTAATTTTGGGAAAAACTAATTGAGAGTTTTATGGTGCCAATGGCGTATTGGAGGATGGCATTGGAACCTTGTTGCTGAATTTATCAGAGTGATGTGCATTGTCAGAGACCTTTTTATGAGACGTCATCTAAATTGGTAACTTCTTTAAATAGAATTAGATATGTAGTGAATTTATTTACTCCTTGCTCTTCATATCTTATGCCTAATGCATATATTTCCCTAGTATAGTTTCATTAAAAGAAAGTGCTAGGAGTATGAGTTGATGCCTTTTCATGTAATTGATCCATTGTGCATAGATTGTATCCTTACATCAACCTGCTAAAATATGCTTTATTAATCAGCAAGGAAATTGCGTTGAAAGCCATTTATTTGGTTGTATATCCCTTTCCCTTTGTCAGATGAGTCCTCATATGTTTTACATTCCATAACTCCATATGCCCAATGAAGCTATCACTAGTATTGATCCCACTGGCTCAATTTTCTAATAAATATTCTTAAATCCATGTTTGCTAGAGTTAACCTTTTCCTTCACCTTAAGTTTTCATGATATAAGTTTAGCAAGGGAAGCGCCCATTGTGTTGTAGGAGATCCATCCTAAAGAGTAGAAGAGCGTTGGTGAGGTGATACTGGCCTCCCACTTAGTTCAACCAAGTTCTTGCTTGTGCTTTAGGGATTATCACAAGAAGCAAAGGGTTTGGGTTGTAACACATTCCAACACATTGAAAGACATTGGTAAGCAATGATGTGAAGTTTAATAAGGATGGATGGTCTTCAAGATCACAGGAGCCTCCCATAGTGATTGGGGAGGAAGAAAAGTCTGTTGTACCGAATTTAGATTTGCACTTAGAGGAGAAATCAGATTCAAATCAGCATGCAATCATCCAGGGAGAGTCCTTGCCACTCTCTTGTTCAGCCAGGGAGTTGAGATGGATTTCCCATCTTGCAAGATGCAAAGGAACAAGTTGTCTTGTGTAAATCTATAGTTCGGTGACCGGTTCTGTATTGAATTGCCAATCGATTTCATATTGAACCGTCCTTGGCCCAGCTGCAGCAAAAATACGACTTAATAGAACAATAATACAACAAAACAATGTTAAATCCCCTTTTCCACGCTCCCCCAAAACATAAAACAATGTTATGTAATGATCTCCTGCTCAATTTGCCTCGCACCTCTCTCATGGAGCATGTTGGGTATAATTATTTCATCAATCCCCATATTAGTGAATTTGTTAATCACTTCGGCTCAGTCAGTTCAGTTCAATGTAGTTGATGTTTTGCAGTAGTAGGGCTCGAGGTTTATTCAGTTCAGATCTGGCGGCGAGGCAGTCCATACTTGCATTAAATAAGTTTTGCAGTCATGTTAATGGCACTGTAGTTCAGCCTTGTTAAACTTTAAAGTTTCAACCGCGGTATTAAATGCCACTGCGTGGAGGTGTATTGGAAGTCTACCATTGAATGCTTCATTCGATGTGCATTGTGTTAAGTTTCAAGTTTTGCTGAAGTCCGAGATCCGAAGATTCGACGAGATGGCAAGTGGAAACAATTGAGTGTTATCAGAGAGCCCACATCAGAAGATTTGTTCAATGATCAATGCATGGAGTTTTGTAACCCGTGAAAGTCGAAGTCCAATAAGTCTATTGAGAGTGTCATTAAGTATGTTGGCGAGGAGTCCCAATTGAGTAAGTCTGATAGTGTATCGGACTCGATGTATCAAAGTTTTGAAGTTTTCCATAGGTGGTATTGAAGGAAAGCTCGATGACCGAAGTTTGACAGGCGTATTGGACATTCATGGTCTCGATGTTTCATTAGCATGGTTGTCTGACGGTCCAATATTTGATATTGGATTAGGAGGTTGGAGGAATGCGTTTGTTACAAGTTTTGTTGAAGGTCGATAGCTGATATCTGATGGACGAAAGTATGATGTTTCGATAGTGTATCAGAGGTCCTTCATTGAAAGGGAAGTTCGATGTTATTCAGTGTTATGTTGTGATATCTCGATAGCCGATATCTGACAGCCGGATATCAAATCAGAAGTTGTAAGGGGAATTTTTTATTGTATAGACAATATGCGATATCTGATGATTGTTTCTCGATTGTCTATGTTCTGATAGTTGTATGTTCCGACAGTGTTTCGGAGGTTTGTTTTTGATGGTGCTTTAGTTGTCAGTTTTGTAATGTTATCCGATTTTATGGAAATCTTGGTCGTCGAGAAAAAAACTGTGTCTATATATATGTAATTTCACGTGTTAATGAAATAGACAGAAGGTGATAGTATATCTTTTGCTGTGTCTATTTCCTGTGTTTGTGAGTTTGTAAACTCCCTTATAACCTTTAGTTTGGTGTCAGAGCTAAAAGCGCTCTTGCCCTTTTGCATGTGGTATTATTTCCTTGGGAGTAAGTTTATTTACCTAAAATTGAATTTGGAGATGGCTTTGAACAGTAGCGTGACTCAGAATTATGATACCTGGTCAATCAGAATGAGAACATTGTTGCGTTCCAAGATTTATGGGGATATGTAACAATTAGATATCTAGATCCCACAGACCTTGTAGCAGAACTGGCTCTGACTAATGATGAGCATGACCAGTTGAGGGAGTACAGAAAGAGAGACAATTAAGCTCTCCGTCTTATTCAACAAGGCCCAGACGACACTATTTTTCCAAAAGTGTCTAATGCACTATCTTCAAAGATGGCTTGGGACATTCTTGAAACTAATTATCAGGGTGTATCCAAGGTGAAGCCAGTCAAGTTGCAGAACTCGAGGAGTGATTTTGAAAGTCTGAAAATGAAGGAAGCAAAGTCTGTAGATCAGTTTATGTCTCAGGTCACGAATGTGGTTAATCAGCCGAGACAGTATGGAGAAGACCTCTCAGATTAGAGAGTGATTGAGAAGGTGCTCAGAAGTTTGCCCAAGAAGTTTGAAGCCGTGGTTGTAGCAATAGAGGAGTCTAAAGACATTGGTCAAATGCATATTGATGAGTTGACTAGTTCCCTGGTAGCACATGAATCCAGGATGAGGAAATATGAAGATAGTTCTCTAAAGAACACATTCAAGACTCAGTTGCAATTTTCAAGTAAAAGAGGAAGATGAAGGTCCAGTAATAGTGGTAGACGAGGTAGAAATTATGAACAAAGAGACAACAAAAATGATTCAAAATCTGAGAAGAAATCTCAACAGAACCCTTGTAGTGGTAGACGAGGTAGAAATTATGAACAAAGAGACAACAAAAATGATTCAAAATCTGAGAAGAAATCTCAACAGAACCCTTGTAGTTTAAGGGGGATCAGTAGCAAAGCTTGGCAACAAGGAATCCAGAGAAATTACAAATCAAAAGTGCAGTGTTATTATTGTAAGAAGTTTGGTCATTTTGCCAATCAATGCAGGAAGAAGATGGCAGATGTTGGTAAGCAGACTGCAAACATTATAGAAGACATAGTATATATTCTGAATAGGAGTCCAACAAAAAGTGCGAAGGACACAGTTCCTCGAGAAGCTTGGAGTGGTAGGAGCTACAACGTTACTCATTGGTGGATTTTTGGGTGTGTGGCTTTTGCACATGTACCTGAAGAGATAAGGAGGAAGCTGGATGATAGAAGTGAGAAGTGTATCCTTATTGGATATAGTGACAAGTCTAAGGCATATAGACTCTATAATCCCATCACCAAGAAATGCATTATCAGCAGAGATGTTGAATTCAAGGAAGAAGAAGCTTGGGATAGAAGTATAGATAAATTCGATGTAGGGGGAGTTACGTTATCTCATGATGATGATAAAGACGAGTAGGATGTGCAGGGTGGACATCAGAATCCACAGACAAACAGACCTGCTGCAATTATGCCTAGAAGGGCAGTCTCCAGGAGCAAGCTCAGCACAGTTCAGAACACCCATAACTCAAGAGTGAGGCGAACCATCAAGTGATGGTAGACAACAAAGAATTGAATCAGAGGTAAGAAATGATTCAAATCCCACATTAGCTACATCAAGAAACGAAATATGAGGTTAGAAGACTAGGAGTTTAAGGGGGTTATATGATCAGGATGAAGAAGTAGATTAGTTCTTGAATTTTGCTTTAATTGCATATGATCCGATAAATTTTGATGAAGCTATTAAAGAATAAGTTTGGGTGAAAGCTATTGATGAAGAAATTGATGCCATAGAAATAAATAATACTTGGGAGCTTGTAGATTTGCTTGAAGATAATGACTCTATAGGTGCAAAGTGGATCTACAAGACCAAGTTGAATGTTGATGGTGAAGTTGAGAAGCACAAGGCTAGACTTGTGGTTCATGGGTTCAATCAACAACCCGGTGTTGATTACAATGAAACCTTTGCACCTGTAGCCAAATTAGACACTATGAGGATGGTATAAACCATTGCAACTCAAAACAAGTGGAACATATATCAGATGGATGTTAAGTCTGCATGATTAAATGGATTCTTGGAGGAAGAAGTGTATGTGAAACAACCTCTAGGATATAAGATTAATGGTTAGGAAGATAAAGTCTACATGTTGCAGAAAGCACTGTATAGACTGAAACAGGCACCCAGGGTTTGCTACAACAAAATTGATGAATACTTGGATAACAATGGATTCAACAGGAGTCCAAGTGAGCCAACCATGTATGCTAGGGTAAATCAAGAAGATAAAATCCTGATAGTTTGCTTATATGTTGATGATTTAATTTTCACTGGAGACCTCTCAATAGATGATTTTAAAATAGCCATGAAAACAGAGTTTGAGATAACTGATTTGGGGCTGATGAAGTATTTCCTTGGTATTGAAGTGAATCAATCTGAGAATGGTATTTTTATTTGTCAATCAAAATTTGCTAAGGAGATATTGAGAAGGTTTAGGATGGTGAACTAGTACAAAGCTAAGCAAGAAGGATCATGGGTCAAGTGTTGATCCAATATTGTATATAAGACACTGGTAAGTAGTCTCATTTATATAACAACAACGAGGCTTGATATTATGCATGTTGTAAGTTTAATTTCCAGATTTATGGAGTCTTCAAAGAGTACTCATTGGTAGGTTGGTAAAAGGATTTTGAGATACATTGTTAGAACAATTGAATATGGAATTCTATATACATCAGATTTAGATTTTAAATTGATTGGTTATACAGAGTGATTTTGCATGCAACAGTCATGATTGGAAGAGCACATTTGGTTACGTGTTCAGTTTTGGATCTAGTGCTGTAGCATGGGCATCTGAGAAGCATCTCATTGTGACATTGTCATCTACAGAAGCAGGGTATGTAGCACTAACACAAGCAACATGTTAGACAGTTTGGATGAGGAGGATTTTTACTGAGTTGTTACATGAACATGAAGGACCAACTCAGATTTATTGTGATAACAAATCTTCCATTGCATTGTCAAAAAAATGTGTTTTTCATAAGAAGAGTAAGCATGTTGATAAAGGGTATCATTTTATTAGAGAGCTTGTGAATTGTAATGAAATTTCTGTTGAGTTTTGTAGATCTGAAGATCAATTGGCAGATATATTTACAAAACCCTTGTCCAAGGAGATCTTTGAATTTCACAGAGATAATTAGGAGTTTGTATGATGTAGATGCAACAACACTTAGTTTGAAAATTTTGCTGAAATAATAAAGGGGGAGAATGTTGGGTATAATTATTTCATCAACCCCAGTACCAATAAATTTGTCAATTACTTTGGCTCAGTTAGTTCAGTTCAATGCAGTTAATGTTTTGCAGTAGCAAGGCTCGATGTTTATTAAGTTTAGATTTGGTGGTGAGGCAACCCATACTCACAGTAAAGAAGTTTTGTAGCCAAGTCAATAGCGCCGCGGTTTACTCTTGTTAAACATTAAGTTTCAACCACTATTTAAATGCCACCGCGTGGAGGCGTATCAAAAGTCTTCCATTGGAGGTTTCATCCGATGTGCATTGTGCTAACTTGCTAAGTTTCAAGTTTTGCCGAAGTCCAAGATTTGAAGATCCGATGGACAACCAGTGGTAACAGTCGAGTGGGTATTGGAGAGACAACATTGGAAGATTTGTTTGATGATCAAATGCACAGAGTTTTGGAGTCTTGAAAGCTGAAGTCCGATAAGTCTATTAGGAGTGCCATATCTGGAGTGTCATCAAGTGTGTTTGTGATAAGTCCCGATGGAGCAAGTCTGATAGTGTATCAGAATCGATGTATTGGAGTGTGCCATAGGTGGTATCGAAGATAAGCTCGATGGGCAAATTCTGACATGCGTATTAGACATTTGTGGTCCCGATGTTCCATTAGCGTGGTTGTTCGATGATTCGATATTCAATATTGGATTGGGAGATTGGAGGAGTGCGCTTGTTGCAAGTTCTGGTTAAGGCTGATGGACGAAAGCTTGATGTTCTGATAGGTTATCGGAGTACCTGCATCAAAAGAGAAGTTCGATGTGATTTTAGTGTTATGTTGTGATGTCTCAATAGCCCATATCATACAACCCGATATCAGATCAGAATTTGTAAGTGGAATGTTTAATTGTATAGCCGATAGGCGATATCCGATGATTGTTTCCAGATTATCGAAGTTTCAAAAGTTATGTTTTGACAATGTTTTGGAGGTTTGTTTTTGATGGTGATTTAGTTTCCGGTTTTGTAATGTATTCGACCTGATGGAAATTCTGATTGCCGAGAAAAACACTGCTTTTGTATACATATGTAATTTCATTTGTTAATGAGATAAACAGAAGGAGATAGTATTGCTTCTTCTGTGTCTGTTTTCTGTGTTTGTGAGTTTGTAAACTCCCCTGTAACCTTCGGAGCATTTGTGAGCATTTGGAGCTTGTGGCACTAGTAGCATCAGTACTAGTACCACAGATGTCCCTAGGGAGTTTGTCGAGTTTGAGCTAGAAGATGATCTTATATTTCATAAGTTTATCCCATGACCAATAGTGGTAATGGGTTTGATGATTGTTAATGTTTATCATTGATATGCAGTAGCTTGTTGCATACTTTTTTTTGGGACTCTAGAGGCAATTTATAGCCCCATTGGTTATGTATTTTGTTTTGGATATCTATTGCACTCAGTGCCATTTTGCTATATTCAACCTTACATGGTGTATACATGTGCAAACTTTGCATATTTGGTATCCAGTGGTTTGGAATCTTGGGTTTATATTGATGTGTGTGTGTGTGTAAAGATATTATTAAAAATTTCATTATATATATATTTTAGTAAATCAGTTCATTAACAGAGTGGTCAGCCGATTCTGATATGATCGTAGTATAACCCTTGGCTGATTCCGACTTTTAAAACATTGTAATAGAGCTTCAAGCATATGAATTTAATGGATTTCCATTGTGCTACTTGGCAACAACATAATCGTGTCATTAAATATTTGTTTTTGCTGACATGTTCGTATTTTGATCATGCAATGATATGATAGATTAAGCAATGCATGCTTTTGAGAGCCATTTGCATAGAAGAACGGTAAGGAGTGAGGTGCAGCTTCGGAAAATATCTAACAATAAATATTTTAATATCTAGGCACTAGAGAGTTTTACGAACCATTGTGAAACCTGATAGGCTAGTTAGTTTTTGAGTTTCAACCCTTGGTAACATTTGTAATCTGGACGATTTGTGGATCTACAATCTAGGTCAGTTCTTTGAAAATGAGATGGAGTCTTAATATAACTCCCAATTTGAACACTTGTCATATGATGCGTGCCTTGGCTTAAGGTGGATTATAATGCAATATATTTATTTTTACCTTGGTTCTGAGTGCCTTCAAATTTACTTTCAGTTGCACACCATTTAGTATATCTGTCAATGTGAAGAATGGTGATAATAGTCATGGCTTCAATGCACATGCTTATTGTGGTATTCTTGATAAATAAATGATTGAAAAGTGAAGTTTCAACTGAATATTTCTTTCAAAATACTTACACGGAAATTTGTAGTGTTAACATGGTTAAATGAGGTGACAGATATAAACCTGGAATGTAAGTTGTCAAATGCATTTAGGGTTCCTTGTACAATTTAATGAGAATTTTCGTGAATGTAGGAAGTGCGGATACCTGCTGCTGGAGGCAAAGGGGGATCAAAGAACCAAGGGGAATTGAAAGATGATACTAGTTCTGCCCGTGAAGAGAAACAGGTACTTTACAAAAGTTAAAAATGACGATTTATAACTCTCTTGAAATTTTAATTTGTAATTTTTTTCATATATTTTGGTTGAAATTATGGGCTCACTTCATTTTCACATAGCAGTTTTACCTTTAATTGAACTTGGAGAAGCTAAAGATGGAGCAAAATTTACTTGATGTGAGACATGGTATACTTTTCATTTAGATGAGTCTTATTGTGAGGAAGTTGGAACCATTTTCTTAAGCGAGAAATTTAGAAAGTGGAAAACAGATTCAAGAAGTGGCCATGGATATGTATTTAAGCAACATGAACTGGCTTGAAAAAGGCCAAGAAAAAGCAAAAGCACCAGAAAATGGGCTTGAAAACACAAATAAAGAAGGAGATGGCTGCCTAAAAATGAAGGGCAATTTTTATTTTGCTTTTTTGAAAATATGACATGGGACTCTGAAGTTCCACTCTAGTTAACTTAAGAAGGAGACACCTAAAACAAAATAATTAATTGGAAGCTGAACTTGAACGAGTCTACCAAAATCCTAACTTTGTTTTGTAATTGAGGAAGAAATATTGAAAGGATTGATCATTGAAATAATGCTGATGTTTATTTATTTATTGTTTTGAGAAATTACGCCTTATAATATACAGAAAATCAAATGTGTACAGAGTAAAAGGACTGTTACCTTCATGCAGATAATGCTGCAGTAAGGTCTGGACTCCAAATACACACCAATAGATACATTTTAGCATCTTATGCAACCAAAAAACCTTTAGCTTTGATTTCTTCATCAGACCACAGCTTTTGTAAATGCATATTCAACTCTTACGGTTCCTTTAAAATTACATTGTAACAGACCTAATGGTCATTACATATTGCCAAGAAAATAGAAACACAGTCTGAAATATAGACAAGGATAAGAAAATATGCATATATTGAAATGATGAATGATGATTACAATTGAGAAATGTGGTCTCTTATATAATCCTGAAGAGTTGAGTCATAATGAAAGATCAAGATGCTTCCTCCTCAAAAGAGTGGAAGAAACCTAGTGAAAAAGCCTTGTTATCCACTAAGTTGCATTTAGGGGATTTCCAGTGAGCCGCCAGAGTATTGAACAAGTCAATCGTTCATTGTCAGTGCTCAAAAGTTCCGTGGTTACATCAGGACCAGTTGTGGTCCTTTTTTTTTTAATAAAATGCATGTCCATACCCCTTGGGGACATTGTAATAAATGTTCTAACACAACAAACTTTTTGTAAAGGACTTGGTTTCCTAGGACTTAGCCATCAATCCGATCATTCCAAGGTGTTATTTCCCTTGTCAATTATGCAATGTTGAATAAGCGATGTATAATTTTCGAGTTTTTCACTGCTCTTCCAACGCTGGAATTTTCGTCTAGGTGGTTAAACCTAGGAGGCTATTAAAGTTCATGTGTCGATGCATATAAGCGTTTTAGACATTGTTTTGAGTCATTATGGACATGTTCTAGGCGCCCCTTAGTTTTTTTTACTTTTCGAAAATATATATGCATATATATATATATTTATTTATTTTAAGCCATTTTTTAATGGTTTAAATGGAAAAATTCAAAATGTACTAAAAGTGTGATCCAAAGTTTGTTTTTGGCATGGATGGGCTCGTTTTCAAACTCAGAGCACCTCCTATACCTAGAGGCCCACTTTTCCCATGCTTCGGGTGACTTTTTTGTCCCGTATGGCATTATTTTTCTACAGGTGCGACAAAGTGGCAAAAAAATGTTAAATTTCGACAAATTGCACTAAAGTAAAAAAAATAAAGTCATAAGTCAAAATTGTGAATTGGAAAGGGCGATGTCTGTTTTATATTGTGGATGACATCATACTTTGGATATAATATCATTGTTTATTCGTATAAAATAAAGCTAGCGAATCACATCAAATAAGGGGATGCGCTCCCTCATAAACAATGATTCACGTGCGAGTAGTTTGTGAGGTGTACGACTTGGTGATATGGTATCACATTTGTGGGTTGTTGAGGATTGAAGTGTGGGTGCATCTCTCTTATGAGAGGTGGCGCTTCCACATTAAATTCACAACTAAAAGCTTGCCCTCACTCAAGCTCACGTCACATGTCATGGCTGCGCTTTCTCATCCTTTGATGGCGAAGGGGATATGATTAGTCATTTGATTGGGTTGGTGAGTCTCATAAAGGAGGGGTGGTGCACCCTCACGCCAATCAACACCAAACACTCCACTTCATCTCAAGTTAACTCATGTCTACTTCAGTTGGCTGGTGCACCCCTGGGAGTTTGTAAAATCTATTTAAGCAAGTTCTTTTGCCTTATTCCAGACGGAAGCAAAGAACTTCTGCTCTTGTAACTTGTTATTGTTTATATTTTTCTGAATAAAGTTGAGACTTTGGAGCCTCGAATGTTAGGAGTAGTAGTCCTTCTTCGGTCTTCTCGGCTTTTGGATCTTCTCCACTAGAGCTTCTTCGCCCCAGTGCAGAGTTCGGAAGTCGGGGTTGAGGATGGGGCTCTCTCATTCTTCAACCCAACTTGTATTGTTCATCTTTTAAAAATTTTCTGCTTTGTTTTGTTTTTATAAAAAGTGGGACCGTTCGGTCCTCCCGCATAGCACGGACATCATTTTAACCGACAGTACCGTTGACCTACTTTGTGGTCATTAGTTGGACATTAATAAAATTATCTTATCTTATCTTATCTCATTGTTGTGAATGTTTGATGAATAAACCGAGGTGACATTTGCTTAGTTCTTTTTCCTTTTATGCAAGTATTGATTATCTAGTTGAGAAGATTATATGCTAATCCATAGAATAGACATTTGAAGGTTTAATTTGTTTATTTATGAGTAGTTATCTAAGATCTAAGAGTTGCATGTTGTAGTTGGTTATACTTATGCACTTTTGATTTTATTTAATCTACCATACTAGATCTAATCACTTGTTTGAAGGGTTCTTTAGCTGTGCAGATCACCAAGCGTGGAGTAAGATTGGAGCTCGGCTGCATCTTGTCTTCTACACCTTCATATTTTGGATCTAACGTTCCTTGTTTTTTAGGCATCCTCCTTCTTGATTTTGTTCAAGCTTGGGCTTGAGTTCCTTCTCTTTCCTTTTTCAGAACTACAAATCTCTTTCTTTTCGGTAACTTTCATTTAAGAAGTAAATCGTATGTTAAAGTTAATCATTTTTATTTACTTGTTTGGTTAGATCTAAAAAGTGCTTTTGTTTCATAATCATAAGCTTATATCTAGTTTCTCTTTCTTGGTACTCAAAGTAGCAAAATCTTTCGATTTTTCGGCAAGTACTAGGTTGTATCTTTTTTATTGTATTTTATGACCAACCCACTAATTTGACATCTTAAGCTTGCTGGTGTTTAGCAGGTCTATGGAAAAAGAGAGAGAGATGTTGACGAAGTTTTGAATATTAAGCCATCCGGAGCATGCATACTCAATCCTACCTCCCCCCTCTTCATTCCTATTCTTCTTAGCAGCAGTTTTAAGCCCTTTTGACCCATTTTCAAGGGTTAAAAAGTGCCTTACTTTTCAAGAAGTTTGTTGTGACAAATAATAAAAGAGCAAGTGGGATAACGACTCCCACACCCCTTTTCCCCCATTTGGGGGAAGTCTGTATCGTCCTTTGATGTGATTGGCTTTTTCTTTCCTTCTTTCGGTTAAAAGTTTTAGATTAGTTTTGCTTTTGTTATCTAGTTAGATTTTATTTCAAAGGTTACTCTAAAATCTTTAGTTTTTATATTTGTAGATCTAACCCAGTCTTGACTTCCTGAGTAAGGCTTCGTTTTGAAAGAGATCCCTGACTGTAGTTTCCTTATATGCAAAACTGATGTTCTGCTTAGAATAAATCACAAGCACACAACCCTTCCTTAAAGGGCTCTATAGGTTAGTACATGTCTTACTTGCTTTCTCGAGGTCGACTTACCGTTTTTTTTTAGTATTTTTTTACCTTTAAAATAAATTTTGATCGATCTAGTCAACCCCTGAATTGAACTCGGTCCATTTGGCTTATTTGATCTCATCCTCGAGCCTGAAAGGGGTTATAGGAGGAGGATAAATCGACAATCTACTCGTAGAATCCTTGAGAATTTAGGATGTAAGTCCATTTTGGACATCCATTTTCTTTTTGAAAATCAAAACAATAGTAGTGACTTGCCTGAAGAAATGACTGATCATTTCAAACCCCTTGACTTTACTTAGATAGCAGGTAAACCACTTGCTATACCAGACAAAGCTATAGAGAAACTTCTAACCTTCCAAGGAAACGGTGCCATTACTGCTACAACTCAATTACAAGCTATCTCCAAATGTTTCTTCAGTTGGGTTAGAGACGTTGCTCAACAACACAATGATGTGTATATGAAACGTTTTACCTTATCTTTAGAAGGAGATGCTTATTATTGGTACATAGGCCTAGATGACAATTCGTATGATAATTATGCTGATTTTTTGAAAGGATTTAAGAAAAGATAGGGAGACCAAAAAGAACCTCGCCATCAACTAGCTGCCCTCCTTACCTTAAAGAGAAATGAAAACGAAACTATGGGGGAGTTCAACAAAAAGTTTCGGGAGGTTGTGAAAAGCATCCATTCCGATTTCAAGCCACTTGACAAATCCATCCTTGTGTACTACATGGAAGCCTTAAGCAGAGAATTGAGATACCAACTTAAGGATAAAGAACTACGCGAAACTGGTTGTTAAGATTGACCATAATACATAAGCTTCGGGAAAATCAAACATTCCTGGATACACAAGATCTCGTATCCCCCCTAAGCAACAAGATATTAAGGCTAAGGATCCCATGAATCACATGCAAGAGTCTTATGATAAGAAAATGAAAGAGATGAACGATAGGATGGAGGCCTTACAAGCCGATTATGCAAATCAACTAAAGAATATGCAAAACCGGGTAATAAACATGGAAAGAGCTCAAACCAATCAAAAGAATTTTCCTCCTAAGGGAAATTGGGTTCAAAAGAAAGCCCCACAAGAGAAAATGCCCCCTCATCAGCTAGATTCCACCAACATGGTTGAAGAAGTCATTCCCTACTGCAAACCCTGTGAGGCCCTTCATGAAGAGTCCACCTGTTACACGGCCCGTCAAATCTTAGAGCATGGTCTTCCAGAATCAAGTGATAATGAAGAGTATTCAAGAGAGCCTGAGTATGTTAAAGCAGTAGGACAACTCCATCCCGTTACCACAGAAACCTGGAGTCAAGCAAGAGTATACAATCAACAATTGGATAATCTTACTAAGAACTTTGGTACTAAGCCTACAACTGGACAAATTAAAGAAATGCCTAAGTTCAAAGGTCTCACCTATCAGAGAAGGGAAAGTCTAGGAACTTCAAAGAGTAAACAATATCCTCTTAAGGTAACCACTCATCTTGATTCAAATAATGTAGGTATTGATTTGGGAACCTGGTTTTCAAAAGCTAAAGTGTCAGTTCTTGCAAGTGAAATAATTAAAATTCTAGAGCAAAGAGAAAAGTTGTTGAAAGTGTTAAATGTTCCATCTCCCAAAAAGGTAATTTACTAATTTTTAAAAAACCTTTAGTAGAACCTCCTCCGACTCAAAATAATGTCCTCGATGATCCTGTTGTAATTTTGCATACTATGGGTTCTAGAAAAGAAAATCATCCCCTTTTTTATGTATCATTGATGATGGGTGATCTTCTTCTACATAATTGTATGCTTGATTCATGATCCTCTTCCAATATAATGACTAGGATAGTTATGGAACAATTGAACTTAAGAACTGTTATCACCAACCTTGTAGTTGCCTATGTGAGGTGGATCCAAGATGGATGGTAGATGGACCAACAACTAAGGAGGTGGAACCAAGATTGCCTCGACTCCTAAATGGATGGTTGTCACATCAATCGAGGCAGTCTTCGCTTTATGTTATCTTATCCCAAGACAACAAAGGGGGAGACCCAGATCTACTCCCGACAGGAGAGACCAAACCTAGACACTAGATCAGATCAAATGGACTTGAGGTACGTAAGGTGTAAGGTAATGGAAACCCTAGATCTATGGATGATGTCATTGGGTGAGCCAAGGTTTTGGATCAGGGCTTTAGGAAGTATGAGATTCAAGCCAAGTTGGGACACAGGTGACCTATGAGGTAAATACTAGATCTGGGGTTGAGGTACTAGCAACAGGTGAAGATATCCACTGCCTTGGGAAATGTGACCAATGCAGGGAGGGAAAGGACAGGATTGGGGCTATCTAGTATCGATGGATAGACTCGAAAGAAGATATGACAATGTCAAAGTACCCGAGTCACCAGGAAAAAGTCAAAACACAAGAAAAAGAGGCCAAAGAGGGGATAGTGCTAGGGTTCGAGATTAGTGCCTGTCAGATCTAGGGCAATGGAGTCACTATCTGTCCAGTGTTGGAAGAGACCCACCTGGGAATTTGCCTGATCTACAAACCCAAGAAAGCAGTTTGCCGGAAAAAGTCAGATCAGGGGAGGAACAGGTAGCACAGGGGTTAGCGCTAGGGCTAGGAAGTCAGTTTTTCAGATCTAGGGCAAACCGACCACTTCTAGCTTAGCGTTGAGGGAGATTCATGTAGGGCAAGACTCGATCTATGAAACCCAGAAATGGTTTCCCCTGAGATCAAGCGGTCTGATTTTTAGTACTTTTGGTTTTTTATTATTATGGTTTTTTTAGAGGTAATAATGGAAATACATTTGCCAATGGAGTGAGATCTGGAAGAAAATCACTAACATGTAGATCTTACCTAGAAAACCTTGTAGATGACTTGATGATGATGATCCTTGCTATCTCGATCAATTTGAGAAGCTTTGAGCGAGCTCTATGTCCAACGTTTTGCTCCAAGAAGTCAATGCGCCCTCTCTCCTGCACAACAAACGTCAAACATATCAGATTTGCTGCATCATGAGAAAAAAACAAGATGCTACAGAAAAATAGCAAGAAGAAATCATAGATTGCTATGACACTAATGAAAACCCCCTGATACAAGCGAAGCCAATTCAAGCGAGTTGAGGAGCCCCTGCAAAAACGCCCAAGCTGATGTCGCCCTCCTGTAGACAAGACAAAGATTCCCGAAAAAATATATAGATCGCCCAAAAATTTCCCAAATGCTAGGAAGCAAAAGACTTTCCAATCACCATCTAAGAACACTAGATGCAAAGGAGATCCAATAATTTCCACAAGAAAAGTTTTTCTATTATCCAGATCCAAGAGCCCAAGACCCCTGACAAATGAGAAGCTCTCTCTTTTAAATAGGAATGAGAGAACCAAAATCATATCCACTTTTCAAATGAGTGGCTAAGATTAAAAGATACAAATGTTTAATCAATGGTTGGGATGAACTCAACATACAATACATTGATCAATATAACAATATAATATAAAAGTGGACCAAATCACCCAAAGAGAGGGGATCCCACTCAACAAGAAATAAATGAAGCACATGGTGGGTCCATGGAGTGTTAACTAACTCTCTTTGGGTGTCCCCATGGCAAAATAAAAATAATATAATTTTTAAACTGTGAAATTGTGCCTCCTTAAGGAAATCGTGAGCCTCCAAAATCTCAAGAAAATAATATAAAATGCCCAAAAAATAGGTGTGGGCCTATCCAGGTGCTGCAACTGCTGGAGAAGGTGTGGAAGACATCACTCTCATTATCATAACTCATCCCATGCCATTTCCTTGCCTCAGTAGCCTAAATCGATTTCTTCAGTAGCCATTTAATTATTTTTTAATCTGCCTCAGGAAACTTGATAGGCCCATAATAGCCTCCTAGGGTGCCTGCGTTGTCCAATTGAGCCAACTAGGCTCTCTGGGAGGGGGGTACTATGGTACAATCAAGTGGCTGGACCGCCTAAGCCCCATACAGCGCCCTAGGAGATCCAACAAAATCATCTCCCTGCTCAGACCTGCCATCTAGTGAAGCAAAACTGCACCAGAAGGTTAAAATGAGCCTGATCATCTTTGTAAGTACCCGGAACTGAAAACAAGCCGTCTCATTAGACTCAGAAAGTCCAAATCCATCTAGTTAAAAATCCCAAGTTAGCCCCTATAGTTAAAAAGGAACTTGAAAAGATGCTAGCTGCTGGGATTTTTGCATCAACAAGATATTCATATTGGTGCTCTAACTTGGTGGTGTAAGGAAGAAGAATGGTAGTCTAAGGATATGTATCTATTTGAGGAATCTAAACATAGCTTGTTAGAAGGACAATTATCTGTTGCCCAATATGGAGACCCTCCTCCAAAGAGTAACGGGGGCAGGCATGATGTCCATGTTGGATGGATTTTAAGAGTACAACCAGGTAGTGATTCAGAAGGAAGATAGACATAAAACTACCTTTACCTGCCCTTGGGGTACTTTTGAATATTTGAGGATGCCTTTCAGTTTGCTGAATGTTGGTGCCACTTTTCAAAGGGCCATGGACTATGCATTCAAGGAATTGATTGGAAAAATCATAGAGATTTACCAAGATGACTTAACTGTTTTCTCAAAGTAAAGACCAAGTCACATAAGCCATTTTAAGCAAGTCTTTGAAAGATGTAGGAAATATGGTATTTCTCTCAATCCGACAAAGTCTGTTTTTGGAATTGATGAAGGAAAACTCTTAGGACATATAATTTCCAAAGATGGTGTAAAATTTGACCCTGAGAGAATTGATGCCATTAAAAAGATTCCCTTTCCTAAGGATTTGAGCATCCCATCTCTTTCATGAGCCAGGCCTTGCAACACTCGGAGCTTAAATACACAACCATGGAAAAACAGGCTTTTGCCTTAGTAAGATCTTTGAAGCATTTCATAACATATGTTGGTTACTCAAAGATAATCTGTTATGTAACTCACATGACAGTTAACGATATCTTGTGTCAACAAGATTTCTTAGGCAAAAGAGGTAAGTGGGTGTCTTAAATATAGGAGTATGATCTAGAGATTAAACCCACAAAATTAATCAAAGGACAAGGCCTAGCAAATATGTTAACTCAGGGTAATGAAGAAGCCTTAGGAATAATTTGTCAGAATGAAGAACCTATCAGAATGAAGAACCTACACTGAGCATGCCTCCAGAATTGCAGTGTTAAGATCAACATTGGTACTCTGATATTATATTCCTTCTTCAATACCTTACATGCCCTGAACATCTAAAAGGTCATAAAAGAAGGGCTTCAAGGTTAAAAGCCGTCAGATAATGCATCACTCAAGAGGGATTGGGTTGGAGAAATCTAGATGGAGTGATCCTTATATGTGTCAATGAGCAAGAGTCTAAGCAACTCTTGACTGAGTTCCATTCAGGATTTTATGGTGGGCATTATGCAGCAGATACGACAACCCACAAGATCCTTAGAGCATGTTACTATTGGCCCTCCCTATTTGCAAATGTTCACAAATTTGTCAGGAGCTGTCAGCAGTGCCCGTTATTCATTGGGAAGCCTAGGTTGAAAGCCTTACCTTTGCAACTGGTGGTGGTTCTAGCCCCTTTCTAGTAGTGGGGGCTTGACTTCATCGATAAATTCAAAGATAACTCTAGCAATGGTTATTGTTGGATCTTAACAACTACCGATTATTTCACTAAGTGGGTGGAGGCTATTCCCTTTAAAAAGGCTATTGATAAAGTTGTTATGGATTTTCTAGAGAATAACATCATCACTAGATTTGGTGCTTCGGCCAAAATAACAGTGATAATGCCAAAGCGTTTAGTTCTGCAGAGTAAACCAACTTTTGTTTCAAATATGGCATTATCCTATCCCATTCTTCCAATTACTACCCACAGGGTAATGGTTTTGTTGAGTCTAACAATAAGATCTTAATGACTATCCTTGAGAAAATAGTTGGAAATAATAAGAAGTCGTGGGATAGTAAGATTAAGTATGCACTTTGGGCTGATCGGATAATTAAGAAAAGTGCAACCAAGAAGACACCTTTCGAACTGGTGTATGGTTTGACTGTTTCATTGGCCATTTACCTTTAGTTACTAGCCATGATGATGCTCCAGGAGTATGAAATGGAGGAAGATTCCATGCCTAATAGGATTGTTCAAATCATTGATCTATATGAGAACCGAAGAAAGGCCCTTGACCATGGTATCAAAAATCAAGATAAGATCAAAAGAACCTTTGAGAAGTCAACTAGGGCAAGATTGTTTCAGATTGGGGATACAGTTCTTTGGGATAAAAGGAAAGAGAAGTCGGGTAAGCACGAAAAGTTTGATAGCCTGTGGATGGGTCCATACATCATATATGACGTGGACGACACAAATTCATTTCTCCTTAGTACTATGGAAGGAGAAAAGTTGCTCTTATCAGTGAATGGGAAACAATTAAAATTGTTCTTCAACAATCACATTTAATGCCCATTGGGGCATGCAAAGGGATTTCCTAAACCCTTATCTCTTTCCTTTCAGTTTTTCCTTTTGTGCCATAGTTTTGTACTTTATCTGTTATAACATAGTTAAATTTTTGTATATTATGTATGTACCATAGTTTTTACATTATTTTCTGTATACTAACATCGTGCAACTTATGTATTTCATTTTGGGATTGAATTATATATATATATATATAT
>LPNX010136783.1:363270-433675 GCA_001517045.1 Pseudotsuga menziesii
GAATTTCCAGTGAGTCGCCAGAGTATTGAACAAGTCAATTGTTCATTGTCAGTGCTCAGAAGTTTCTTGGTTACATCAAGACCAGTTGTGGTCCCTTTTTTTTAATAAAATGCATGTCCATATCCCTTGGGGACGTTGTAATAAATGTTCTAACACGACAAACTTTTTGTAAAGGACTTGGTTTCCTAGGACTTAGCCATTAATCCGATCATTCCAAGGTGTTTTTTCCCTTGTTAATTATGCAATGCTGAAAAATCGATATATAATTTTCGAATTTTTCACCGCTCTTCCAAAGCTGGAATTTTTCTGTTGGAGACATTTACCATCATACTCACTCTTTCGGTCAAATTGGCCTAGTTAAACCACTATCCTAAGTTTAATTGACATCAGTGGAGCATTAATTACCATCATCCCAGTCACTCCCACGCCTACCTACAGTCAATGAGGCTAACTTAGCCTTCTCCTACAGTCAAAGAGGCTAACTGGAGCACTCCAGGGGTGATCTGTGTGACATTAATGCACCTAATTGCTAACTGGTGGTTACATTCAGTTCAACCAATCAGTTACAGTCAGTTAAGGCGCCTCCATTCATTAAATATATTATTTAATGATTATTTTATTATTATTTAATGAACTGGAGTCAACAAGGCGCCTCCACCAACTTTTGATGGCCAGTTCAGCTTCAGTTAACCTCATCAGGGTTCATTGGAGTCATGCAGGACTAGCACTTGATGGTTGGATTGTTATGACATGTGTTTGATCTCCTTCAGTTGAGATTTAGTCATTTATTGCACTCCAACTTCAGTTAAGGGTTTGGTGAGTCAATTAGGGTTTTGGTCATGTGGTTAATTGAGTGAGATTGCATGGCAAAGAGTCAGTTAAGTTAGACTCACTCATTGAATTCGAATTGTCCCTTAGGTATTCGAATTCTTCATGGAGTTAAGCCATTGCTATGCATGGAAATTGTAATCCTTTATTGTTTATAAAATATACAGAGAGGATACCTATTTTGTATTCCAGTTATTTCCAATTCATGAATATTTGTTAATAATTCTTTGATGATTTTGATTCTTAGTTCCTAGATCATGTGCAAGAATTAATATTTTCGTCTTGGTGGTTAAACCCGAGAGGCTATTAAAGTTCATGTGTCGATGCTTATAAGCGTGTTAGACATGGTTTTGAGTCATTATGTACATGTACTAGGTCCCTCTTAGTTTTTTTTAATTTCTGAATTTTTTTTTTCCGCGATTTTAGGCCATTTTTTAAAGGTTTAAATGTAAAAATTCAAAATGTACTAAAAGTGTGATCCGGAGTTTGTTTTTGGCATGGATGGGCTCGTTTTATGGTTTTTGGTATATTTGAATTTTTTTGTTTTTTTGAATATAGAAAATATATACTTTTGGAAATTTGAAAAAGAGAAGATGAGGGAAATAGACCTAGATCTTAGCCCTAGGGAAATGAAAAAAATTGGGGTTAGCGTTCTCTCAAGTATTGATAATTCAATCCTTGATGAATCAGGGAAAGGATAAGAAACCCAAGGTTATGTCCTATTCATGACAAACAAGATGCCAAGGCCAATACATAAGGGATCTTTCTAGAGGAATGCCTCACCAACAAGACAAAGCTATCATGCATAAAACCTTAAATTGCTCTTACCGAGGATACTTCCGGAAATGCAAGTTTCAAGATCTTACCATAATTGAGAGAGAGGAGAAGAGAAAGAAACCCTAGAATCGTTTTGTTATCACATATATAGTAGCCGGGCTACCATATTCTATTTTTCAGATACAATACATTTTCAGCCCAATCTCTTACATATGAGAGGCTGAGATGAGCAGTTTTGACGGATCATTATTTTATTCATGGACTATTGCACTCTCCCATGTCAGGACTGAGTCTTAGGACACTCAGATTTGAGGACTGATGTAGCCATTTAGTCATTTACAGAGCAGTTATTGATGCCCAGATTTATATCAGTACTTTCTCATTGGACAGATGATGGTTCAGATGGATTATATGCATGATTATGACTCAGCTTTTATTATATTGTGTTATGGTTATCATTGCTCTTATACTCATCTTTGTGACATGTATTAACATGTAGTGTCATGATCTGGCGGTCATAATTATATGGTCTTGGGTGTATTTTGTATTATATATTGATGTCCCTACTTAGACTCGGAAGTTCCTGATCTATACTCATTGGTTTTACCCTCCTTAGGGAGAATAGAGGTAGTCATTCCCACCATTGTTTTGGTTTGCTAGTGTTGGCTTCATCATTCACTGTCTCCACCCATTCATTACCTTCTAGTTTTGTTTTAACCCGACTTACTACTTGACTTGTGGCATGGAGGACCTTTCCCCGCTAGAACCTTTGTTGGACAAACCTCCTTGTTTATATTGTGTCTCAGCTCTGAGTTGGTGACAGAACTTGCCTTTGGTGAGTTGGATTGTATGCCTAAATCATTATGGTCGGTTGTCCCGATGTTTGGCACTGTGCAAAACTACCCCTGGTCGCTTGAGATGTTGTTGGCTAAAACTGAAAGCTCATGTACTACTTGTATTGGAAATGTTTATATATGCGCCCACGGAAAATGAAAATGCTAAAATTGTGTTTCTTAACACATGTGAAAAACGGGCAAGAGCAAGGAAATGCTAAAATACCCCTTGAAAGGTATAAGAAAAGGTCCCAAAAGCAATGGTTAAATATATGCTACATCCAAATATTGCTGACCTTATAAATTTGAATATGTCTCGGAAGAAAGTTGCGATTAGCTGTGCTTTTAAGCACTAGTGAAGTCCCAAAGGGTCATATAGGCCAAAAAGGCCATGGAAATAAAATTGATGGTCTTAATGAACTTGGATCAAACTTGATGTAGACATGATGCCTAAGTTGAATAAGCACTCTCTAAACAACTCAACCATTTGTGAGGCACTGCCATTTCCTGTGTTGTTGTCTATCCGGCATGTGGTTATAGTGAGTATTCCCCTTCCATATCCAAAGTGTCATGATGTTAAGTAGGAAGTCATCCGTTGCCCTAGCCTTGTCGGTTTCAGCCTTCACCCTTCACTAGCAAATTGACTACAACTATGAAGTGAGTATAGTCCTGAAAGTCTAGTCTGAGTAATAATAAATAAAGCCCTATATATGTATTTGGTTGATGTACCGCCAATGAAATGACTGCTACTTGTTGTGATTGTTGCTTAAATGATTTGTAGAGCATGTCTTAGCCTTATAACACTTGTAGCAGATGGATGATAGTCTGAGTTATATTATTGGTATATGGTCATTTACAGATGATTATATTGTTTATTCGATATGGTTGATGATCAGGTAGAGACCTGGAAATGGTATGAGTATACACCTTGGATGGATTTGGACTCTCTGAATCTAATGAGACAGTTTATTTTTAGTTCTGGGCGCTTGCAGAGATGGTCAGGCTCATTTTACTCTTTTGATGCAGTTTTGGTTCACAAGATGATGTGTCTGAGCAGGGAGATGCTTTTACTGGATCTCCTAGGGCGCTGTATGGGGCATAGGGGGTGCAACCACTTGATTGTACCATAGTACCCCCATCCTAGAGAGCTTGGTGGGCTCAGTTGGACAACGCAGACACCCTGGGAGGCTGTTTTGGCAGGTTCACATTTTCCGAGGCAGATTAAAAAATGATTAAATGGTTATTGAAGAAATCGATTTGGGCTACTGAGGCAAGGAAATGACATGGGATGAGTCATGATGATGAGAGTGATGTCCTCCGCACCTTCTTCAGCAGTTGCAGCACCTGATTGGGCCCACACCTATTTTTTGTGCATTTTTATATTATTTTCTGGAGCTTTTGGGAGGCTCATGATTTCCTCAAGGAGGCACAAAGTCAAAAAATTAAAATATTATATTATTTTATTGTGCCATGGGGCACCCAGAGGGAGTTAGTTAACACTCCATGCACCCACCATGTGCTTCATTTATTTCTTGTTGAGTGGGGTACCCTCTTTATGGGTGATCTAGTCCACTTTGGTACTTTATGGTTATATTCATCCATGTGTTGTATGTTGAGCTCATCTCAACCATTGATTAGAACATTGTTATCTTTTAATCTTAGCCACTCGTTTTGAAAGTGGTTAGGATTTTGGTTCTCTCATTTCTATTTAAAAGAGAGAGCTTCTCATTTGCAAGGGGTCTTTGGCTCTTGGATCTGATTAATAGAAATATTTTTTTGTGGATATTTTCTGGATTTGCTTTGCATCTGATGTTCTTAAGTGGTGATTGGAAAATCTCTTGCTTCCTAGCATTCGGAATATTTTGTGAGATCTATATCTTTTTTCGGGAACTGTCTTGTCTACAGGAGGGCGTTTTCAGCTGAAGCGTTTTTGCAGGGGGACCTCAACTTGCTCGGATTGTCTTCGTCTTGTATTAGGGGGTTTCATTAGCTTCATTGCGATCTATGATTACATCTTGTTATTTTTTTGTAGATCTAGCCTTTTCTTTCATGGTACAACAAATCTGATACTGTTGACGTTTGCTTGTGCAGGATAGGGGGGCGCATTGGTCACTTGGAGCATAACGTTGGTCCTAGAACTCACTCGGATCTTCCAGAATTGATCGAGATGGCGGGGATCATCATCATCAAGGCATCTACAAGCATTTCCAAGTAAGATCTAACAAGTAAGTCTTTTCTCTTTCAGATCTCAATCCATTGTACCCTCTTTTCTTTAAATTTTCTGAAAAAACTCCTAAATAATAAAAATCCAAAAATACTTAATCGGGGAACCGCTTGATCTTTGAACAAACCATTTCTGGGTTTCGTAGATCGAGCATCCCTCTCACTAAAGCCTCCTCAACACTGTCCAAATTGTGATTGGTTTTCCCTAGATCTGATTTTCTGACTGTTCAAACCCCAGCGCCCCTACTGAAATTTTGACTTTTTCCAGATTTGACTTTTTTCAGAAAACAATCACGTGGGTTTGTAGATTAGGTCTCCCTCATTCCAGAACACCCCCAACGCTGAGCTAGTTCTTGCCAGGTAGCCCTAGATCTGAAAAACTGACTTTCAACATCCTAACTTCCCTCATCAGAGTTTGACTTTTCTAGATCTGATTTTTTCTGAAATTTTCTGACTTGGGTTTGTAGATCAGGCCATTATGATCTCATTTCCTCTCCAACGCTGAGCTGATAGTCTCCTGGTTGCCCTAGATTTGCAGATCTGCCTCTCCAAACCCTAGCGCTAGCCCTCTTTCTGCTGGTTTCCCTGTAAACTGAATCTTCTAGGCCAAACATTTTTCTTGGTCCATAGATCAGGGCATATCCCATGTGGCTTCACTTCAACAATGTGCAGATACTGACTCCATTGCCCAAGGCCCAACAGGCACTGATCTCCAAGCCTAGCGCTATCCCTTTTTTGACCTCTTTCCCCTGAAAGTTGACTGTTCCTTGATGACTCAGGTAATCTGACATTCTCATATCTCTCATTGAGTCTATCCCTTTGGTACTAGACAGTCCCAACTCTGTCCTTACCTTGTCTCGGTTACCCTGTCAGCGGTTATCTTCATCAGTTGCTAGTACCTTAACCCTAGATCTAGTCAACCCTCATACGACTGAAGCCCTCATCCAAAGCCCTAGTCCACTTAGTATTATCTTCCATTGATCTAGAGATTCCAATTACCTTACACCTTACGTAACTCAAGCCATATTTGATCTGATCTGGTGTGTAGGTCTGATCTCTCCTGTTGGGAGTAGATCTGGGTCTCCCTCATTGTTGTCTTGGACTTAGATAACATAAAGCGAAGACTGCCTTGATTGGCATGACAACCATCCATTTGGGAGTCTAGGCAGTCTTGGTTCCACCTCCTTAGTTGCTTACCCCTCTACCATCCATCTTGGATCTACCATACATAGGCAACTACAAGGTCGGTGATAACATTTTGGCGCCGTTATCGAGGAGGTAGAGGCCTACCTTGTTTTAACATACCTCACCTTTCTCTACAACATATCTTTTATTGGTGAATTACTTGTGTGGTTCACCTGGCGACTCCACCCTGCGACTCCACTGAGGACCGTACCCAACGTATTATTCTTAAGTTCCTAGAACGTCATGCAAACCTGGAAAGGAATCCCTATAACTTACGTAAGGAAAAATAAACAAGTATCAGGCTCCATTGTCTTCTCAAGTAATCCTTTGGGATCTCCTTCAACCTCATCTAGCCTAATGGCTGGAACAAACACTAGTGGAAATCAAAATGCTCCTCCTCCACAAAACCCTAGGATTTTTGGAAGGAAGGCTAAGGCATCTCCTTTAGATTTCTCCCTGATTCAAGGGGCCCCGCAAAACATGCTTGAAAAATATTTCGAAAAGGTTCCTAAGTTTGATGGAGTGTCAGCTACCTCCATCGAAGACCACATTGACAAAGTCTGGTATCATATGGAGCTGTTGATGAAGATGTATTCATGAGAGCCCTTTTGCACTCTCTAAAAGGAGATGTGCGGAAGTGCTTTGATAGATTGCTTGCTTCGTCCATCAGTGGTTATGACAACTTTGTCACAAAGCTTAACGATGATTGGTCTCACAAGTTGGATGGGAAATTCCTCTTACATCAACTGTTTTACATAAAGAAGAGGGAGAATGAAATAGTCCATGAGTTTAACCTGAGATTTGACAAGACTGTAGGAAATATCCCAGATGAAATAAGACCTAAGGACCAAGCAATTGTTATTCATTATCTGAATGCTTTTGACGGTTGGTTGGGTTTCAACTTAAAGGATAAGAACCCAAATGACTTAAAGGCTGCCCAATTCAATGCAAAGATGGCTGAGCAGCATGCAGGATCTATGGGTAAGCAAAACTTCTTTGATCATTATTCCCCATCCACTTCTAGATCTGACCCTAAGCTTCGAAAGCCTAAGGAACCTGTGAGTGAACCAAAAGAATCAAAGGACACGTCAGAAACCATGCAAGAGATGATGAAACAACTAACGGTCTTGACCAAGAGTGTAGCTAGTTTTCCACGATCCTGAGAGACATAGAAATCCTTATGGCCCTAAACCCTACTGGAACAACAAGAGAGGTCCTGAAAGAGATCCTAATAGAAGACGGCCCGAGTATCCAGAGAATCTTGAGAAGAGGAATGTTAATTGGTGTGATGAGAATGATGAAGAGCCAACAGAACCCAGCCACCCTGATGACCAACCGAACAACATCAATTTCATGAATGATTTATCTTTTGATGATGGTTTTGGAAGAATTCTCCTAGAGGAAGAGCCATGGGAGCAAGAAGAAGAACCTTGGGAGTAGGAAGAGGATTTTGTTGATGAGCCTGATCCTTCATGTTCTGCAATAAATATCCCTGAAACGAAAGAGCAACCACAGGTTAAAATCTATAAACGAAGAGTGGATCCCCAGCCTTCTTTGTTTGACAAACGCAAAACAATTGATGAAGATAAGAAGGAAGAAGAAGATATTGCCTTAGGAAATTTGAATTTGAACATTGACATAGAGAAAGAGCTAAGCAAGATAATGTGTAACATCCCTATCACTGAACTAGTGAACGTGCCCTCTGTAAGAAGCCAAGTAGAGGAGTTCTTTGATGGCATTGGTCAAGACAAGACCCCTGAGATTGCCTTAGAATCCAGTCACATACAGAGCCCTAGTGGGATACACCTTAGCAAAGATGAAAATGATCCACCTGTTAACATCCAATCTGCTATCTATGAGAGAAGGAACGAGGGTCACCCTCCTTTTTACCAAACCTTACACATTCAGAATATGCTCCTGCATAATTGCATGTTGGATTCTGGAGCAGCTATGAATGTAATGCCTTTGCATGTCATGAAGGAAATGGGATTGGAAGTGACTAGGCCTTATGGAAATGTTTGTGGTATAGACTCAAGGCGAGTGCCATCCTATGGCTTGATCAAAAACCTTAGAGCTGATCTGTTTGCATGCTCAGACATCTACACTATGATGGATGTAGTTGTTATTGACTTGCCCCCAGCATATGGAATGCTTTTATCTAGAAAGTGGGCAGTTGGTTTAGGTGGATGCCTCATGATGGATTTATCATACCTTTGTGTCCCAAACTCTGACGGTGCTCTGATTAGGATCAATAGGGAACCATGCTATGAGAAACATTTGGAGACTTTTGAGGAAGGGATTAAAAACACATATGGGGAAGAATTGTTGAGTAATGCTAAGGCTAATATTCTGGAAGAAGAAAATGAAGTATGGGAATATAGGCATCCTAAAAACATGTTTATGGCAATGGAAGACTCTGACTCATCTTTTGAAGAAAATCCAATAGCTGAACTTGCTAGGATGATTAACTTGGAAATGCTAAGAGTTGAATGCTCAGAAGAGTTAGAAGAATTAAGAAGTGAAATCAACCTCAAAGTCAAGATCAAAATCCTACAACTGGAGGTGATGAAATTGATAATGCCAGGCATAGGGGAAGAATCCCTCGAAGAGTAAATGAATGGTTTGCTTTGATTGACCATAACAGAGAAAGGGAAAGCCAAGGGCTTGAACCTATTTACCTATGGGCAAACCATCCTGGGTTAGCTAGTGTAGTAGATGTTGATGATGAAGTCAGTAGCTCCCGTGTTTCTGATATTGCTGGGTCATTATCTCATTTGTCTTTAGAAGATGGTAAACTAATTCGAGTCCATGATAACTCTTTGAGTTGGGAAGAGGATGCTCTAATAAACAATGCACCTGAAGGAGATTTTAATCTTAAGAATCTTGCTATATTTCAGACTCCTTCAGCTACACCAAATAATGCCTTATCAGCATATCCTATCATCCCTAATTTTCTCTTGCCTCCTGAGTCATCCAATCTTCGCAGTCATGATTTATCTCACATTGAAGAAATCGATTTGGGCTACTGAGGCAAGGAAATGACATGGGATGAGTCATGATGATGAGAGTGATGTCCTCCGCACCTTCTCCAGCAGTTGCAGCACATGATTGGGCCCACACCTATATTTTGGGCATTTTATATTATTTTCTAGAGCTTTTGGGAGGCTCACGATTTCCACAAGGAGGCACAAAGTCAAAAAATTAAAATATTATATTATTTTATTGTGCCATGGGACACCCAGAGGGAGTTAGTTAACACTCCATGGACCCATCATGTGCTTCATTTATTTTTTGTTGAGTGGGGCACCCTCTTTATGGGTGATCTAGTCCACTTTGGTACTTTATGGTTATATTGATCCATGTGTTGTATGTTGAGCTCATCTCAACCATTGATTAGAACATTGTTATCTTTTAATCTTAGCCACTCGTTTTGAAAGTGGTTAGGATTTTGGTTCTCTCATTTCTATTTAAAGGAAAGAGCTTCTCATTTGCAAGGGGTCTTTGGCTCTTGGATCTGATTAATAGAAATATTTTATTGTGGATATTTTTTGGATTTGCTTTGCATTTGATGTTCTTCGGTGGTGATTGGAAAATCTCTTGCTTCCTAGCATTCGGAATATTTTGTGAGATCTATATTTTTTTTCGGGATCTGTCTTGTCTACAGGAGGGTGTTTTCAGCTGAAGCGTTTTTGCAGGGGGACCTCAACTTGCTCGAATTGTCTTCGTCTTGTATCAGGGGGTTTTCATTAGCGTCATTGTGATCTATGATTACATCTTGTTACTTTTCCGTAGATCTAGCCTTTTCTTTCATGGTACAACAAATCTGATACTGTTGACGTTTGGTTGTGCACGATAGGGGGGCGCATTGGTCACTTGGAGCATAACGTTGGTCCTAGAACTCACTTGGATCTTTCAGAATTGATCGGGATTGCGGGGATCATCATCATCAAGGCATTTACAAGCATTTCCAGGTAAGATCTAACAGGTAAGTCTCTTCTCTTTCAGATCTCAATCCATTGTACTCGTTTTTCTTCAAATTTTCTGAAAAAAACTGCTAAATAATAAAAATCCAAAAATACTTAATCGGGGAACTGCTTGATCTTTGAACAAACCATTCTGGGTTTTGTAGATCGAGCATCCGTCTCACTAAATCCTCCTCAACACTGTCCAAATTGTGACTTGTTTTCCCTAGATCTGATTTTCTGACTGCTCAAACTCTAGCACCCCTACCGAAATTTTGACTTTTTCCGGAAAACAATCACGTGGGTTTGTAGATTAGGTCTCCCTCATTCCAGAACACCCCCAATGTTGAGCTAGTTTCTGCTAGGTAGCCCTAGATCTAAAAAACTGACTTTCAACATCCCCACTTCCCTCATCAGAGTTACTTTTCTAGATCTGATTTTTTTTTTCTGAAATTTTCTGACTTGGGTTTGTAGATCAGGCCTCTCTGATCTCATTTCATCGCCTTTCTGATCTCATTTCCTCTCGAACGCTGAGCTGATAGTCTCCTGGTTGTCCTAGAACTGCAGATTTGCCTCTCCAAACCCTAGTGCTAGCCCTCCTTCTGCTGGTTTCCCTGTAAATTGCATCTTCCAGGCCAAACACTTTTCTGGGTCCATAGATCAGGGCATATCCCAGGTGGGTTCACTTCAACGCTGTGCAGATACTGAGTCCATTGCCCAAGGCCCAACATGCACTAATCTCCAAGCCTAGCGTTATCCCTTTTTTGACCTCTTTCCCCTGAAAGTTGACTGTTCTTTGATGACTCAGGTAATTTGACATTCTCATATCTCTCATTGAGTCTATCCCTTTGGTACTAGACAGTCCCAACTCTGTCTTTACTCACCCTGTCTCGGTTACGTTTCCCAAGGCAATGGTTATCTTCATCAGTTGCTAGTACCTCAACCCTAGATCTAGTATTACCCCTATAGGTCACTTGTCTTTCACTTTGGATCAACCCTCATACGACTGAAGCCCTCATCCAAAGCCCTAGTCCACTTAGTATTATCTTCCATAGATCTAGAGTTTCCAATTACCTTACACCTTACGTACCTCAAGCCATATTTGATCTGATCTGGTGTGTAGGTCTGATCTCTCCTGTCGGGAGTAGATCTGGGTCTCCCCCGTTATTGTCTTGTAGTTAGATAACATAAAGCGAAGACTGCCTTGATTGGCGTGACAACCATCCATTTGGGAGTCTAGGCAGTCTTGGTTCCACCTCCTTAGTTGCTTACCCCTCTACCATCCATCCTGGATCCACCATACATAGGTAACTACAAGGTTGGTGATAACACATTTCACCTTGGAAGATAGCCTTGAAAGATTGCAAAGAATCCTCAACATCAAAAAATATCCTTAGAAACCGTAGAAGAGCCAAGAAGAGAGGTGCACACCACAACAAGAACTCATATACCATAAGAGAAATAAGATTTCAGTCATATTTCTTTCCATGATCTTTCTTAATGATTACAAATGAGAGGAGGGCGCTATATTTATAGGGAAAAAGTGCGAAGTTTTCCCTCTAGGTTGACCTATCGAATTGTGAGTTTAAAGTGATTTTTAAGGGTTGGCCATCCACAATTTGGGGACTTAACGTCATAAAATATTAAATAATGATAAAATATGATGATGGCTTCAACACGATGAAAAGTTGACCTTGGGAGGAGGATGTCATGCCCCATCTAACCCCAACAAGTGTCTTTTTCCTTCAACTCCCTCCTTTAGATGGTACGACCTTCAAAGCTTGCTTTAAGAGGTGGACAATTTGCTCTTTTGACCTAGATGACCAAAGGAGGGGGTAATACAATAGATTAAGGCCCAAGTGGGTATAAATAAGGTGTGCTAGAGCAAATATGACAACCCTTGCAGCACAATTTCCTTTCTAAAGCATAAAACCATAAGTGTGGCTAGGGGTTCCTAAAAATTGTGTCCTAATGGAGTCACCCCAACATGCACAAATATTTACCTAGGAGTTACCACCCATCAAGGGGTAGTCAGCTGAGTCACAAGACCAACACATCTGAAATGAGGACCAAGAAGACCTGTTATTACACAACTTGTAGTTGCCCCAAAAGATTATCGAGGACGATAGAGGTGCAAGGCAACTAAAGAGGTGACCCTAGAGGATCCCGATCCCTAGATATGTATCAGTTGTCACTCTAATCGATATTCTCTTCACTTCAAGCCAATAAATGGCTAAGGGGGAGACCCTGAATAAGACAGGACACCAGATCTCAATATTTCCATTTAACGTAAGATGACCTGTGGATAAACCCTAGATCTGAAAGATGGATAGTAAGAGAGGTTTCAAAGGAAGGGATAATGTTTAGTGTGAATGAAAATAACCCCAAATGGTTTAATTCTTACTATATTGATTAATTGAATTGATCTGGGTACGAAGTGCTAGGTGAGAGATGACCAAACTACTACCTTGGGGGGATTGATGCAAGAATTTAGATAATGCCCAAGATAATGATTTAGACGACAAATTTAAGACCGTAACACTTGATTAATTTACTTGGATGTTAAATTTAGCAATGTGAAAGATATTCAAGCAGAGGGAGATCACAAAACATGAAAAACAAGCTTCAAACCCTAGGAGGGTGATTTGTCCAAGTGCCCAGTGCCTGATTTGATAGGGAAAATGGAATCCAAAGGTGACACCCTAGTGGATCTAGGGGTTTTGGGAGATGCCCGCAAATACCCAAGTTTTGAAATCTTGAAATTCAAAGTGATGTGGTCTCAAGAATTTTCCTAGTTACTACAACGAGGCTTTTATCTTTTTAATTATGCTCGAGAAGGAATGTAAAGAAAACAACTAGAAAATTGAGATGGAACTTACCAGGAATTGAGAGATGCCATGAGATGTTGCCCTACGCCCAACATTGTCAACTTGAAAGCTTAGATCCACTACTGGTTGAAGCCCCAACGTTTTGCCCAGTGTGCGCCTCCTGCTGAAGACAAACAACACACAATAACTAAAGTAAAATTGTGATTGAATTGAATCCCACAAGAAGAGAAATGCATGCAAATTAAACAAGGAGAGATAGTAATAAAATGCTAAGCAAGATACACAAGATAACCACTGCTTTTAATTGGCCTTTGATTTCATTTGTAACCCTCTTACGATTTTACATGCGCTTAAAAGCACAACTATTTGCAACTTTCATTATGGGTATTTGCATTTCATTTCATTTCACATATAAATAGAGCATTTATACTGATGTTTGTAATTATTGAAGTGATAAGGTGCACATTCATTCCGATGACACACAAGGTACACATTCATTCCACAAGGCATCATACAAGCAGAAGGGAAGGAACCAGTCCACACACTCCAGAGCTGAGACACAATACATCATGGAGCCTATCCAACAAAGGGGTCCAAGTCGGGGAAACGGTCTTGTTACAGCTGCAACAAATTCCCAAAATTCCAAAATTTTTAGGACCCTCCTTTGCTTCGATTAGTTCTTTGTCCTTAAGTTAATTCTAAATGCTTGGATTGAGCTACCAATTTTCTTTTGATTCCTCCTCTGATGCTTGAAGTAATCCACTGTTTGATCAAGCTTTATCGCTGCCTTTGAATGCATTTGAAGCATGCCCGAATCGGAAGTTATTTTGGTCAGTGCCCCGCCGTTGCGGGTGGATCTTTGTTTTGGTCTTCCACCGTTGCGGAAAGAAATACACTTTCGTCTTCCGATCCGTTGGTTTTCATATCGGCCGATCTTTTGGTTTATGTCGGAAGGATTTGTCATTTCTTTCTCCGCCGTTGCGGACGGAAAACCACTTCCTCTCCCGATCATTGCTTCAATGTTCCGTTTCTCGCTTGTGTTATTTTTGCCGATCTCGTAAGTCGGGGGGCTTCCGTCGTTGCAGAAGGCCACATCTTTTGTGGCTCCGCCGTTGCGGCTGCCAAAGCTCTAAATTCTCCGAGCCTTTAGTGTTTTCGCTTTCGATTCAAGTCCCGACGTTGCGGACGGTGGTACGCTTTACGGTTCCGCCGTTGCGGATGAAAGAAGCACCAGCCCTTCCGATGCGGAGTCGTTTCGCTTTTGATTCAGATTTTACTCGTTGCGGATCGATTTACCCTTCGCGGCTCCGCTGTTGCGGCTCCGGTTTCACTTTGGTCCCGACGAATAGTCTATCGAGGTTCCGCTAAGTATGGTACGCGAGTGGCTTAGCGTTTTGGCCGTCCGCCGTTGTGGAAGAAAGTTGGTTTTTTGTTTCCGATCCAAAAGTGGTCTGCCATCCGATATGCCGCGAATGTTGACCTTATATATACGGGGTCGAGGGGTTTATTTTTCTATTGTTATTTTTAATTGCCGTGCCCTGTCGCTATCGTGCTGTCGATCGCTCGAGTTTGTTTGGACCCCATTGCCGGTACCCGCATCTAGGTGGCAACTGTAGAAGCCTGACCGTCTTCGTCTCGTCACACACGCCGGATACACATCAGTGCCAGGTAGGCTTCTACTGCCTTTCCCCGTTCCATTGAACGTTTGGTGGTTTTGGTTTTCCACGGTTAGGTGTTGCGGCTGTTTCTTTCCCCATAATTGCATGTATATATTATGGTTCTTGGTGGCATTGCTGTCCGCGGGGAGGGGCATTTTGACCCGCATAGTATTTTTTTCCCCACCGCCGTTGTCATGCGACCCTGGGAGTAGAGAATGAAGGGGTTTGGTGCAGACGGCCGTTACGTTGTCTGCACCAAACCACCCTGTATGATAATATTGTGGGTTGGAATAGGTTCGCCGTGACCTTTACTGTTAGGGTTGGATAGTTGGTCTCGATTTCGTGCTACCTGCATCCTTTAAACCCCAGCCGTTTTCACCTATACGTTTTCGCCCGACCCCGTTCGAGCTCAGCGTCGAATTCCTAGCCGATTGAAAGGGATATGCCACTGCTCTTAGTTTATTGACCATAAGTGCGTGGGCAGGGTTTTGTTAAGGCGTCGTTGAAAACCTGCGTAACTGCTACTGTCTTTCCCGCGCAGCGAGATGACCATGGCGTGCTGGAAAGCCGAAATGTGTTGCATATTAATGTAGATCTATTTCGGTCCTAATTGTGGTTGATAAGAATTGTTTAATATCATACAGCAGTGGCAGCTTGCACAGTTTACTGCATATAACTATTCCCATCATGCTAGATATAGACAAAGTCATTGAATAATGTGTTGAATAGCTCGGATAGTTAGGCCACTTCAGCTTATATACACGTATATATTTGCTTCATTGACTGATTACTATCATGTTAAACATAGAGGAAACAATACACTGCACATTGATGTCTTCAAGTTTGTCACTCAGCCAAAATGGCTTAATGTTACAATTTTGTGGCAGGAAGAATCCACAATGTCAAAGAGGAAAAAGAAGAAGACCCCGGTGGTCGAGGAAGAGCCCGAAGTAGAAGTTGTCACTAAAACTGAATACATATACGAAGACACTAAGCGCATTTCTGGTATTGAACCTGAATACCAGTGGAGGGAAATATATAGATTGATCACACGCAGAGAGGTTCCTGACATGGGATTAGAAGAAGAGTCCATATATGCCAACATAGAAAGATCTTCATTGATGAAGATCGCCACTAGACCAGAGCTGTTCCCGTGCTCTGAAGTAATCGGTTGGATTCTGCCCCGGGCAGATGTCACAACAATGATTCTGGAAAATGTTGAAAGACAGGGCTATGCTGCATATAGCCCTGAATATGTATCTCTGGCCTACCACCTGCCAGAAGCCCAAATATTTTTATCTGATGATTGGCTGAACAATATTAGAATGGACCTGGTAGAGACTCTTAAAAGGATGCTGTTGCAGGGAAAACATTACAGATACAGACTGACGGGTGATTACGATACGGCAAGCTTAAGGGCCCCCTATAGGTTCATAGCTTTAATGCTGAACATGATTTTTGGGAGAGCCCATGGCAGGTTCTTCAAGTTAGAGTGGATACCCATCATTTTTCATGTTGCAACCCAGGGGACAATTTTCAACTGGGCTAGCCTTGTATCAAATAGTCTTTCAGCTTGCTTGGCCTCAGCTTTGGGAGGAGTGGCCCAAAAGAGGTCTGAATTCTATATGAGTTCCATACTCATCGATTGCATATTGTGTAATCAGCCTTTCCCCGGACTCAGGTGCATCTGGGACAGGGAAAGAATGCCTGTCTATGCTGCCTATAAACCGCTGTGGGCACACAAATATCACAGCCATTATCGAGAAGTATGTGAACACTTTATCATGCCCTTATACACACTCATTTTCCTGAAGGAGTGTAATTGTATGTCAGAGGAGGCACTGCAAGTAATAGAGGAGTATGCAGACTACTATTTGACTGAAAATGGCCTGTACTTCAGGATGTTTGGAGGTTCGAGAGCACCTTCCCTGCTGCCCAAATACGCAACTGATTACATTATACATAAGGAGGCAGTCAGGCAGGTCTTCTTGGATGGCATAGGGAGCTTTCTGTTTGAACACAAGAAGACCCCCTATCCTCCTTTGCCCTTCATGTTAGGAAGCTACAAGTTTACCAGAGTGAAAAAGGCTGATGAATTTGTAGAAGAACTGGAAAAGTTCCATTTTGGAGAGATGCCTTTCCGTAGAAATGATACTCACGGTAAAGTAGCTGAACATTGCAAAGCAAACAACGTGCATTTTGAGTATGCCCACCATTGGGATCGAGATGAATCCATCTTCCGAAATGCAGTAAACATGACAGCTTTGAGAAGAAGGTTCAAGAAGAAGATCAACACCAAAGGTGGGAAGGGAGATGAACAAGCAAAGGCTGAGGAAGAAGCAAAGAGAAGAAATGAGGAAGCACAGAGGTTGGCACAAGAAGCTGCAGGGTGGCTACACACAGAAGAAGAAGAAAAAAGGAAAGCTGCTCAGGAAGCAGCTGAGAAAGCAGAAGAAGCAGCTAAGAAAGAAGAAGAAGAAAAGGAAAGGAAGCTGGATGAGGAGCTTCAAAAGCAAGAAACTGAAAGGCTAAAGCTGACACAGACAGAGCAGTCAGCTTCAGAAACAGCTGCAGGGCAGACCCAGGACGTGGAGAACCCCGAGGTTCAGGACCCACAAGTACCTGCTGCCAGCACACCCATGGTCCCCACACTCAAGCTGGTCCCCTTTGTACAGAAGGTGGGTGAAGAAATCTCGGATTTCAACACTGTTTATTATGATAGGGCAACAAAGAGAATAATGAAGACAACAGAAAGGAAAGTTGAAACAGAAGGTCTGCCTGGTAAAATGATAACGGATACGCCTGTTATGTTGGGAACAGACCAAGATCCGAGATTCACCATTAGAGCCGGAGCAGCACTGATTCAAGCTTCGGAGGATAATGTGGGCAGGATTATAACAGACTTAAAGCTATCCAAAAGTTCTTCTGCTCAATTGAAAGACACCTTGAGGAAAGAGAGAGAGGAAGGCAATAGGCTGAAGCGGAAGTATGAAGACATGCAGAGGGAGATAAAGGATTCTAGGGCTGAATTGCAGGCTCTCCAAGTAGAAAGACAGGTTATGGAAACTACACAAGAGGCTCTGGAGAAAGTGCAGAAAGAATGTCAAGAGCTAAGGAGTGAAAAGGAACAGCTGCTGGGAAAGGTAGAAGAGCTAGAAGAGCAGCAAAAGATTATCTTGCAGGCCAGTGAGATGCACTCCCAAGAACAGAAAGAGAAACATCAAGAGCAGATTTCTTCTCTGACAACTGCTCTGGAGGAAGCAAGGGAGCAGCAAGTTAACCTCCAACCATTCAAAGAGCATGTCTTGGCCCAAAAGGCTAAAATGCTGCAGCTATAAACTGCTATAGAAGGAGAGAGGTGCAGAGTACTGCAGATAGATAGCCGATTGGAGGAAATTTTGGAGACCTCCTCTTACTTTGTAGATTGATCTCATGACGTCCTTGAAGTCCTGACTGCAAGAATGGCAAGGCTGGAAAACAAGGAAGAAACTCCAGCAGTACTGCCATCAAAGGATACACAGGCCCTCAAGCGGGATTATGACTTGCTGGAATTTGCTATAAATACCGCGGAGGATTTCAAAAAATCAGTTAAGAAGACGAAAGGAGCATGCACCGAGTATTTTAGAAGGCTTCTCATTACCTACAACCGGTGCCAGATAGAGGCCGAGCAGAGGCTTGAGGCTTTCCCGGATCACAACGCCTTTGTGGAGCTGCTGCAGAAGAGATACCAGGAGGAGGAAGCTAAAGTACAGCATATTAAAGCCCTGGATGATCAGATCTTGAGGAGCGAAGTAGATCATTTAGCTATCAGCGTGCAGCTTCTGGAGGATCAGCTTCGATTGAGTGCAGCCAGGATTGAGGCTATAAAGAACCAGGCTGCTAAGTTTGAGATTAATATTCAGTTTTTAGAGCTTTGTGCGTTTGAGGGCATTGCCGCTGAAGCTTTAGCATGGAAGAAATTTCTAGATGCCCAAGTGGGACCCTCCTCGTAAAGGATTGGTCAATTTTTGTAATATGTAACATTTTGTAAAAAAACCTTTGAGAAAAGTCAAGCGTTGGGCAACGAAGAGTTGGGAAGCCCAAAGGTTACTTTGGGGAGCCCAACCGTCTCACCTTTTTGTATAAATGTAATAGACTAAGAGGGAAAAAGGACTTTTTCCCAGTTAGACAGGAAAAACTATATTGTAAGAAGAACTATTTCTCTTTGCAATAAAGAAGTATTGTTTGCCTGTTGGAGGAAGATTGGTGGCACTTTCAAATGTTATGCTGTGGATGGCTGAAAGATGAACTATTTTGTTTTTCCAGCTTTTGTCCATTAACCGTGAGATCGTTCTAACTCTCAGAACCTATGTTTTTGTTTAAATGATTTCTGGTTTATTTTGTGGAACTACCACCATGAGTAATGTATGCTGTTCATAAAACAATTAGCTATCTGATTGTTGAAATATCTTTAATCATTCATGTGTTGTAGGAAGAAATATCAGCTATCTGTAATTTCTCTTTATGATACATGCACAATTCACATTACTCACAAATAAGTTGAAGTTTTCTCCCCGGGGATAGATAGATAGATAGATAGGTAGATAGTTAGTTTTATTTCTGCATATGTGATTTAGATGCTTGCGAGTCCTAAGACGAGAGGTAATAACCTGCGCATCACATTGTGAACGCTCCTTGTATCTTTATCATCTTGCATGGTTAATTAGGCATATGCATATCATACTTAAGTAAAAAAATACAAAAAATATACACGGTGGACCGGGCCGCAACCGGTAAAAACTTTGTTTTTTGTTACTTTGACCTACGGTAGCCGGACCGCAAACCGGACGGATTCCCCATACCAAAGAGTCACGGGCTAGTTGGAAACATTGACTGGGGAGAATCCCTTTCTGTTGTTGCCTGCGAATTTCCAGGCCTCAACAGGTCTTCAATCTCACAAGTCAAGGTTCAAGCCAACGGTCAAAATCATTGTGGAAGAAACATATGGATGGAGAAAGTGAAAGGTGAAAGGTTGTGCCAAAATAGAAAGGTAAGACTAAGTCTGCATAAAGTAGGCAATACTAGTGAGCATATTAAAAAATCTTAACATTCAAGATCATATATCCACTCACTATAGCAAGTCTATGCAAGCAATGCAATACAAAAACCACCAATATCAGTTACCATGTCAAGTTAAAGCTAATAATATGAGGAAGACAGTTTAGTAGCACCCAAATACACACATATACCTGTCTATGTTAAAACCAGCTCCAACTGTATGGGCAAGGGACATATATCAGCTGCTTGCTTTACTAAGTGAACCATGGCTACAACAAGTCCATCTCAATGGATCATCCAAGGCTAGGTTTTGTCATGGGATACTGCTGCTGAGCAAAAGTAATGGCTTTGACTGGCTGTACCACTGATGATCACCGGAAAACTATGCTCAACACATCTGGGATTGGCATTGACTAGAAGAAAAATAGTTTGCTGCGTCATGGTAGCCCCAGCTACAATGTATGTGATAACAGGACCTGTCATGATCGACCAAGGGGTCTGGAACCCAGTTAGGCCAACACTTTTACATAAAACAACCCCAACTTGGCCTTTTACAATGGAAAATGGACCCCCCTTCTTGGCACATTTGGTATTGTGCGCTGCAGAGAACTTGGGGCATAATAGATAGTATAACAATAAGAGCTGCTTTTGCACTTCCATTATTTATCTGTACTGGATGTACTTTTTGAGTTCCATTGACCAACTTATTGTGGTCATTCACGTTGTTATGACTTGGAAATTCCCACCTTACAAATCTTACAAGAATCTGGATAACATTAAGAAATAAGCTACTGTCACCTTACTTTTCTTCTCTCACTTCGAAGTTAGTGCTTGCTAACTTTAGGGGGGTATGCTCAAGAGTTTTAAAGAGTCAATACTCGATATAAGTAATGAATAGTAACGCTCAAAACAAAATAAATATTGCTGTTCTGTTTTATTCCCTGATTTTAATATTAAAAAACATCAATCTAAAACTTGCCCTAAAGGCAGAAATTGTCACAGAAAACGATGAAGAAAACTAGTCTAAACTATGGGCACAAATCTTATTGCAAGTGTAGGCAGACAACTGATAAATTAAGGTGCAAAAACACAAATTACCAAGGTTACAAGAATCATGGGTGCTGTCGGAATAGGCTGAAGATTCCGGTACAGATTCGGCACTCATCCCGAAAACAGGAATCAGGGAATCAGAACCCTAACCTAAATTTTTGATAAATATATATTTTATAGTTATTTTTTAAAATTTTGATTTGTAATAAAAACAATAAAATATAAAAGTAAAACTAATAAAAGCAAAAAAACTAAAATCTCAAAAAATCAATGCATCATAGATTCATACTGATACAATCGTACATCTAAAGACTAACATCATTCGTAATTCAATTCATCATTATAATTTATCAATGATCCATTGATCATAAATCTACAAGACTACAAGGATTCATACATTAACGTCTAACTTCTAACATCTTACATCATGATTCATACATCAATGCATCATTCATCATTATCAATCATCGATTCATGATACTGAAGTCTGATACATGTAACTTAGAGACATGTTGGAGGTGTGTGGAGAGTTGGCACAAGGTTGTGCAGTGGACGAGCTCAAAGCACAACCTGATGTGCTCAATACAAATCACAAATAGGAGGTTTGGGTTGAGCCAAAAGGTCTATGGGCTTGGGCTCAGGCAACAAACTTTGACTAAGCTGCTATAGGCTTAGGCTTCAATCCTCAAACAGGCTGCACAGGCTACAAGTTCAAGCTTGGCCTTTGAACCACGAATAGGGACCCGGGTTGGCTCGAGTTTCAAACCAGGAATAGGTAGCTACCGACTTGAGCTTTAGATATAGGGAGTTGCAAAGGGAGATGGGGAGTTGTGAGGACATAACCCATTAGTCCTTGGAGCCTTGTTCATCTCTAACCCTGGAGCATTTATACACTCAAATTCTTATTTGTAAACATCATGTCATTCATTTGACTGAGAGTTTTTATAAATATCAACTTCTTTTCTTACAATTCTTCCTTGCTTTGAGAGGCGACGTCCTCGGGGCAATCATGAGCAATGACCATTCTGACTTGAGTTACCCAATGAACCATTTTGTTACTTAGTGTTATAAGATAAGATAATTTTATTATAGCCAATTTAGTCAATATCTTATAACCAATTTAGGTGCTGCTGATTTTTAAATAAAAGATTATCACTTGAGCAAATGTGGCTTTAGATTAAAAGATCCCTAACAGCCTTAGCAAGTAATCTAAAGCCAAGATTTGAAATATATATTTGACCACAAAGATGAAAATACTCAGCCCAGATGCACAAGGTAACTTCAAGAGTAAAATATGATACTTCATGTGTTGATAAGAGCAAAAAAGAACGTAGAACATAGTTTGAAGTCCCCTAAATATAATCGTTATACCTGAGATCGACCATATCAGCGAGATCCGTACTTTGAATCAGATAGAGATATAATAGATGTCAAATAGCTTAGTGCATTTGCATCATCTTTAAGACTTTAACCAAAAATGTCAATGACTTGAAATACAATAGACACAAAATGATTTAGGCAAACAACACTGGCCGGTGCCAGCCCATAAATAACTTATCCAGAATTCTTGTCACCAATTTGTGGTGTATTCAATAGAAATAGAGATAATTTTGAAATAAGAATTCAAAATTTGTTTGAATTTTATATCAAAATATTGCAAAAATCTCATCCTAGAAGCCGATTTGGATGTATTGTAGAAGATTAAACTATTTAGTCTCAATTAATTTAAAACTATAAATAAATAGGCACTATGAAAAAAAACATGCTAGAGAATGAGCTGATTGGAATGTATTTCATAATATTGCGGGTTTAGTGACTACCAAAATAGGCCAACTTGTTGGATTTGGTACCAAGCCTAGTGTGCCCAGTTATTATATTTCTGAAAATGTATGTTGAAACAAAATGAGGGAATGAGTAATTATGTAATTATATGAATGGTGAAGATGCCGAGGGAGAAAAAGAATTTTACTTAAATCAACCAAGTTGAAGCTTTAGAGATCAATATCAACAAGAAGTAGTTGTCAAAATCAATGTTCATATCAAGATTGCCAAGCAAAAATTGAAAGGTTAAATTTTTCCATGTCATAGTGGTTACAAACTTAAATCAAGGACATTCTGTTAGTTTTTCAACCCCTAAATAGACCTGATTAGCAGTCTTCAGTTTAATTATTCACTATCAGATTTTAAAAGCAAAAATAAATATTGCATGTCTGAAACATTAAACAATTGTAATACAATGTCTAAGCTAATTGAAAATGCACAGTGGAATATATCACATAACCATGCAGTACACAAGATATACTCTGGAAACCCCAATATCTGGGGAAAACCAACAAACAGTTTGTCTGTTATTGCAGCTTTGTAACAACGCTTACAGTTTCAGGTTTCTGGACATAACACACTGGATATGACACTTGACTCACCCATGCTGCAATTGTGCCCAAACCTTTAGCAATATGACAAACTCTAGCTTGAATGAATCACTCACTCTAGAGCTCTAAGAGTATCCCTCTCTTAGATATAATGATTCACTGATCTTACTCCCTCAATTTGTCTCACTAAATCTCCCTTAGACTCATTTATAACATTCACTTTGTGCAAATACCATGGGATCAATACCATGGGCCCTCAAATACTATGGGCTAATTGACCTTTTACATAAAGTATTATAAAGGTCACTTTTACAAAGAGAGTTACAGTTTGAGGATACTTCCATGTGCTAGACACAAGCCAATGTAGAAGCACCTATCCTCATTACAAACTTCAACACTCCCTCTTAATGAGGAAGGTGTTTTGCACCACCCCAAAATTGTACTTGAAGAACTCAAACTTGCCTTTAGGCAATCCTTTGGTGAGGATGTCCGCAACTTGTTCATCTGTGGAAAAGTACTGGAGCTTCACAACTCCTCTCTGAACTCTGTCCCTGAGGAAATGATACCTGATCTCGATGTGCTTTGACTGATCATGAAACAATGGATTCTCAGAGAGCTTGATGCAACTCTAATTAACATAGTAGATAACTGTCGGGTCCTCTTATCACACAATGTGTGGCTACCCACTTAAGATATCCTATCCAGGATGGTAGAGGTAGGGTAACTAACCGGTGACACCACAAGGGCCTCGTCCACTACAGGTAAAGAGTAGTTGTCGCACCGGACGAGCTCTTGTCGCTTTAGATCAATCCAGAGAATGATCAAGGGGGAGACCCTACTAGCCTATGAGGGCTAGCGCACCTACTCATGACACTGCTAGGGTTATGCAATGAATGAAAGAGGAGGGATAATGAGTGAGGAAGTCTAGATCTAGGGAATAGATGTGGTATAGAGGTTAGGGAAAAGTTGGGGAGGCTTAGTAAATAGGGAAAATGACCCAACTTAATTGGAAATGTACCACAAAAAAGTTATTAACGTAGATCTAGAGAGATCTAGCCAAAGAAAAGGAAATCCTAATGGGACCCACCTAGGGTTTATGCAAAAGTGAACAAAATGGAGCCAAAAGAGTAGATCATGATGACATATGACTAGATCTAATAGCTTGAAGGGTAGATTTGTGAAATTGAAGTGGGTTCAAGCATACCCAACTGATAGATCTGAGAAATAGACCACCCGCCCGAGGAGGGCGTCCCACCTAGAGAAACTAGTGCTAGATCCCAGGGCAAATGGAGTCCGATTTTTATGAAATTTGAGATCTAGGGTTTATGCAATTATCTCCAAGTGGGTTTTGATGGCTGTCATAAAAAACTCACTAGATCTACCAGATCTACAAACTGGGGTTTTAAAATGAGGGTTTGGTTGTGATAGTTAGATCAAACCCTAGAAAAATAAAATAAATGCAAACGTACATGGAAATGCTTGCTACTAACCTTGTATGGTGATGATCTTTCATTTTCGATCAATTACGAGCGTTTTCCATGCAATGCTAAGTGAAATCGATTTCTCCTCAAAGAGACCAAATCACGCTCCTCCTGCAAAAGAGATCTACTTATGAGAATCAGTTTGCAAAAAGAAGATGATAATCAATGAACAGAAGCTCAAAAAGCATCAAGATAATCCTAAGATACAATAAGGATACTCCCTGAACCCAAAACAATTTGAGGAAGAGATATGGAGCTCAGTCACAATATCGCCCCCTTCAAATCGCCCTCTCCATCAAAACAAGAATGCTAGAAAGATAAAGATTTTCCAATCTCCACACAAGATATTCGACAAATCTTTCGAGGGTTTTGCAAAATCTTTTATTATTCCAAAAGTTTGAGAGCCAAAAGTCCATTTACAAATGAGAGTGTCTCAATATATAAATCTCTCAAGTACATAAAACCTAGACCCAAAAGATCTAGGGTCATTATCAAAAGATAAAAACAATCTAATCAACGACTAAGATTAGCCAGATACATCATACACGGATCAACTTAATAATAGAGGGGTTGCACCACATAAAAATGACAATTAACCTCAAGGTAGCACATGGTGGGGCCAGGAGGTTATAACATCCTTCACTGGCATGTCCCCATGGCACAACAACAAGGTGTGGTGGCAAATAATATCAAAGACTGATAAAAATCACTAGGACGTCTCCCTCAAAAATACATCAAAACGCCCTCAAGCTGAAGAAATCAAGGAAGTGTGGACCCCAGGTGAAGTGATGTTGATGATGGATGATAAAGGTGACCCAAACACCGCGCCTCTAACCAATTCCATGCCATTTCCTTGCTTCATTTGCCCAAATTGATTTCCTCATTAGCCATTTTTTATCATCAAAATGCTTCCTTGGGAACATAAAACTGTCAATATCTCATCGGGGTCCAAAGCCTGAAGCCAAATGACTACACGGTGTTAGAAAGTTGCAGCAAGGAAGGTCCTGTATCATTTGCCTATGTCCTTGCTTAATAGAAGACATAAAACAGGAAGCCAGATTGATCATTGCCTTTATCCAAAGTTTAGACTTAGGAAAAGTGCATTATGTAGTCTAATTTTAATTTGACTTAATGGAGACACTTTTATAAAGTTCAAGTGAAATATAATTTAAGTGATGGTCTAATCTTGGCTATTGATATCACTAGAGGATCTCATCCATTGAGAGTTAGGGTTTTTGCTTGGCCATTGAGTTAAAAAGGAGATTGATTTGGTGGAGAGGATACACACACACATTTGCTTTGGCACACACATTGCCAGAGAGATATTTCTTGCTCATAGCTTTTCAGCCGGAGAGTGAGATAGAAGAACTTTCTCGGAGATCGACAGAGCTGCACAGGAAAATTGCTGGAGGTCGTACAGTGGTGCAGAGCAGCTTGCGTGATGTCAGCAGACCGTATGCGGTTGTATGAGTGACGCAGGCGATTGTACAATCGACGACAACGTCCGTACGACTGACGTAGAGGCCATACAACTGACACATAGGCGTGAGGGTGACGCATGCAGTGACGCAGGGGTCATGTGATGTTTGTGGGGATTTTTCCAATGTGTTCAAAGGATGGTGTTGACTCCTAAATGCTCAAAGATTTCCAAACAAACGGAGATATATAGGTTGGTCATTGGGACATTTGGTTATGATATGGCTATCCAAGATAGGAACACTAGGATGCCAGGTAGGCTTTGTTATCACCGGCCTTGTAGTTGCTTGTGTGAGGTGGATCCAGGATGGATGGTAGAGGGGCAAGCAACTGAGGGGTGGAATCACGACTGCCTAGAGTCCCAAATGGATGGTTGTCACGCCAATCAAGGCAGCCTTCACTTTATATTATCCTAGTCCAAGACAACAATGGGGGAGACCCGGATCTGCTCTCGACAGGAGAGATCAGACATAGATACCAGAACAGATCAAATGGGGCTTTAAGGTATGTAAGGTGTAAGGTAAATGGAAACCCTATCTCTAGGGTTTAGGTACTAGCAACTAATGGAGATGACCACTGTCTTGAGAAACGTAACTATGACAGGGTAAGCAAGGACAGAGTTGGGACCTTCTAGTACCAAGGAGACAAACTTAGTGAAAGATAGGTAACTTGAGTTGTAAATGAATGTTGGCAAAGGGAATGGGAGTGAGGTCAAGTTAGGGCTAGCGCTAACTAGGAGATCAGTGCCTTATGTGCATTGGGCAATGGAGTTAGCATCAACCAAACGTTCCAGTGAACCCACCTGGGATATACCTTGATCTATGGACCCAGACAAGGATTTGGCCCAGAAGATTTGGGTTTCAGGAAAACTAGCAGAAGGAGGGCTAGCGCTAGGGCTTGGAGAGGCAGATCTGCAGCTCTAGAGCCACCAGGAGGCTATCAACTCAGCGTTGAAGGGGAAATGAGATCAGGGTAGCCTGATCTACAAACCCAGGTCAGCAAATTTCAGTAAAGATCAGATCTGGAAAAAGTAAAAAACTGATGAGGGGGGCTAGGGGGTGAAAACTAATTTTTCAGATCTAGGGCAACCTGGAGAGAACCAACTTAGCGTTGGGGGTGTTCTGGAATGCTCAGGCCTTGATCTATCAGCTTAGCTTGTCAGATTTTAGAAAAAATCAATTCCGAAAAAGTCCAGTTTTCAGTGAGGGCGTTGGTGCTGTTTCAGTCAAAAACTCAGATCTAGGTCAAACTGCCAAGAATCTGGACAACGTTGAGGGTGATTTGGACTGTGTGGGACCCGATCTATCCGTATGTGAAGTTAGAAATAAGAAAAAGTCAAAACCCTAGCAGGTCAAATTTTCAGTGGGGGGTTTATGTAGTTTTTTGGCTAAAAATCAGATCTAGGTCAAACCAGCAGGAGTTTGACCAGCGTTGCTGTAGATTTAGTGAAGAGGAGGCCTGATCTATGAAACCCAGAAGTGGTTTGGCCAAAGATCGGACGATTCCCAGATTTATTGCTTTTTAGGGTTTTTAGCATTTAGGAGTTTTTAGAAAAATTTGAAGTAAAGCAAGGTACAATGGATTAAGATCTGAAGAGAAGAGACTTACTTGTTAGATCTTACCTGGAAATGCTTGTAGAAGTCTTTAACAGTGATGATCCTTGCTATCCCGATCAATTCTGGAAGATCCAAGTGATTTCTATGAAGGATGTAAGCCACAAGCCACCAATGTGCCCTCTACCCTACATGAGCAAACGTCAACAATATCAGATTTTCCAATACAAGATAAAAAAACCAAATGCTACAAGAAAGTAAAATGAAGTAATCATAGATCACAATGAAACTAATGAAAATCTCCTGATCCAAGACGAAGAAAACCAAGTGAGTTGAGGTTCCCCTGCAAAAACGCTCTAGCCAAAACGCCCTCCTGTAGGCAAGACAATGACAATAGAAAAATATAGATCTCACAAGAATTTCCACAATGCTAGGAAGCAGAAGACTATCCAATCACCATTTGAGAACATCAGATGCAAAGCAGATCCAGAAAATATCCAGAAAAAAAAGTCTTTCTATTATTCGGATCCAAGAGCCAAAGACCTCTTACAAATGAGAAGCTCTCTCCTTTAAATAGAAATGAGAGAACCACAACCATAATCGAATCCTAACCACTTTCAAAACGAGTGGCTAAGATTAAAAGATGAAATGTTCTAATCAATGGTTGAGATGAGCTCAGCATGGATCAATATAACCATAAAGTACTAAAGTGGACTAAAACACCCATAAAGAGGGTAACCCATTCAACAAGAAATAAATGAAGCACATGGTGGATCCAAGGAGTGTTTGACTAACTCCCTCTAGGTGTCCCCATGGCACAATAAAATAATATAATAATTTAATTCTTTGACTTTGTGCCTCCTTGAGGAAATCATGAGCCTCCCAAAAGCTCCAGAAAATAATATAAAAATGCCCAAAAATTGGTGTGGGCCCAATCAGGTGCTGCAACTGCTGGAGAAGGTGTGGAGGACATCACTCTCATCATTGTGACTCATCCCATGTCATTTCCTTGCCTCAGTAGCCCAAATCGATTTCTTCAATAGCTAGTTAATCATTTTTTAATCTGCCTCGAGAAACGTGAACCTGCCAAAACAACCTCCTAGGGTGCCTGCATTGTCAAACTGAGCCCACCAAGCTCTCTGGGATGGGGGTACTATGGTACAAACAAGTGGCTGCACCCCCTATGCCCATACAATGCCCTAGGAGATCCAACTAAAACATCTCCCTGCTCAAACATATCAACCTATGAAGAAAAATTGCATTAGAAAGGCAAAATGAGCATGATCATATCTGCAAGTGCCCAGAACTGGAAATAAACTGTCTCATTAGACTCAAAGAGCCCAAATCCATCTAAGGTGTATACTCATACCCCTCACAGGTCTCTATCTGATCATCAATCATATCCAATAAACAATATAACCATCTGTAACTAATCAGACACCAATAATAACCATGACTGTCATCCATCTGCTGCAAGTGTAAAAGGCCAAGACATGCTCTACAACTCATTCAAGTAACAATCACAACAAGTAGCATTCATTTCCCTGGCGGTACATCAACCAATACATATATAGGGCTTTATTTATTATTACTCAGACTTAGACTTTCAAGACTATACTCACTTCATAGTTGTAGCCAATTTGCTAGTGAAGGGTGAAGGGTGAAAATGACAAGGCTTATGCAAAGGATGACTTCCTACTTAACATCATGACACTTTGGATAATGGAAAGGGAATACTCACTATAACCAATGTCGGACAAACAACAACGCAAGGAATGGCAGTGCCTCACAAATGGGTGAGTTGTTTAGAGAGTGCTTATTCAACTTAGGCATCATGACTACATCAAGCTTGATTCAAGTTCATTAGGATCATCATTTTATTCCATGCCCTTTTTGGCCTATATGACCCTTTGGGACTTCACTAGTGCTTAAAAGCACAGCTAATCGCAACTTTCATCCGGGACATATTTATTTTATAAGGTCAACAATATTTGGATATAGCATATTTTTAACCATTGCTTTTTTGGACCTTTTCTTATACTCTTCAAGGAGTATTTTAGCACTTCATTGCTCTTGCTCTCTTTACATATGTTAAGAAACACAGTTTTATAATTTTCATTTTTCATGGGCGCATATTCAATATTTTCAATACAGGTAGTACATGAGCTTTTAGTTTTAGCCAACAACATCTCAAGTGACTAAGGGGAGTTTTGCACAGTGCCAAACATCGGGACAACCGACTAGAATGATTTAGGCATACAATCCAACTTTACCAAAGGCAAGTTTTTTCACAAACTCAGAGCCGAGACACAATATAAACAGGGAGGCTTGTCCAACAAAAGTTCTAGCGGGGAAAAAGATCCTCCATGCCATAAGTCAAGAAGTCAGTTGGGTTGAAAACTAAACTGGAAGGTAATGGATGGGTGGAGACAATGAATGATGGAGCCAACATTAGCAAGCCAAAACAATGGTGGGAATGACTACCTCTATTCTCCCTAAGGAGGGTAAAACCAATGAGTATAGATCAGGAACTTCCAAGTCTAAGTAGGGACATCAATACATAGTACAAAATACATCCAAGTCCATATAAATATGACTGCCAAATCATGATACCACAAGTTAATACATGTCACAAAAATCAGTATAAGAGCAATGATAACCATAACAAAATATAAAAAACTGAGTCATACTCATGCAATATAGTCCATCTGAGACACCATCTGTCCAATGAGAATGAACTGATATAAAACTGGGCATCAATGACTGCTCTTGTAATGACATAAATGGCTACATCGGTCCTCAAATCTGAGTGTCCTGAGACTCAGTCCTGACATGGGAGAGTACAATAGTCCATTAATATAAACATGATCCATAAAAAATGCTCATCTCAGCATCTCATATGTAAGAGATCTGGCTGAAAAATGTACTGTGTTTGAAAAATAGAATATGGTAGCCTAGCTACTATATATGTGATAACAGGCTTCATTACAATTTGTTTCAAACTTTCAAATTTCAGTGTCTTTCCTTTCTATCTATTTGCTACTTGATGGAAAGATAATTCATTGTCTTTCGTTTCTATTTATTTGTTGTAGATGTTTGGTCGACCAATAATGGCAGAAGAGTCCCAGAGTTATCAAAACTTGTAGCTCTTTAGGTTGATTGCAGCGAAAGTGTCTTTAAAAAATACATTCCAAGAAGCACAACAGGTTATAAATGTTCAAATTAAGATTTTAATTTTTTATAATTTCATTTATCTTAATTTATGCCCATGGGCCATCATCGTCTAATTTCAAAAGGGCCCTCATACAGGTTATATGTCCACCGCCTTAATGACATGGTCTATGTCTACTATATTCTTTGGTTGTGGGTGAAGCAGGTTGACAAAGCACCAAACAAAATGTCGTGTTATTAGATGTGATTGACATCACAAGTTTGTGGAGGGTGGAGATCTAGAGGCTTGTCATGGAGCAGTTCCCTAGGTGGTTGGAGCATGATGCCGACGAGTTAGGGGGAATTGGAGGAGGATGTTCCACTTCCAACATAGACAGATTTGGAGGAGGAGATTAAGAGTGCATTGCAGCCACCACCTCCACATAGATAAGCAACTAGGGGAAGAGTTGGAAGACATCCCACTTCAGCTTCCACCTTAGCCCCAACAACACCCTCCACCTTAGTCTCAGCAGTTGCATGAGCACCTTCGACCTCAGGATCAGACTCGACACGTCCATCTGTTGCCTCTAGAGGAAGAGCAATGACCTTTTCCCATAAAAGGGGTGGAGGGAATTGTTGATTCCTTAGTGCATTATCCCTGTAGTATTTAGATGCCTCATAATGATGCATCTGATGAGATACATTTATTTTTGTTTTGATGTGATTTTTATCATCCTGTTATGATTTATGACTGAGGACATATATCATATTTTAATATGAATGTGTGATGTACCACTTGATATCTTAAACATCTTATATATCGGTTTTATTTTTATATTTATGTACCAACGTGTTTGTTTGATGTTGTTGTTGCTTTAGATGTTTAAAAAGAAAAAAATGATCATTTTTGTTTTTTTTTTTAAAGTTTCCTGATATTTTCCGATATTTTCCCCGATATTGCTAGTGAGTTATATTCGGGATCCTCGACAATAAATTTGTTGACAAGATAAATGTAACATTATTTTAAATATAATGGGAGATTTCCCAATATATAGTGCAAAATGGGAAGGGGTTGTGACCAGTGAAAGATACCATAATAATAATAATAAAAAATAATATTAATACAGTATATTATTATTCATTATAATATATTTATGATAATAAGGCCTAAGTCAATATTATACACTAAATCCTTCCTTAAGACGGACATAATAATAAGACCCGAGTCATTATTATTTTTTGACTAAAACATAGGGGCAGAATGTATTGATACTGGTAAAACAGCTACCGCAGGCTATTACAGAGAAGTAGAGCTACAAAGAGGAGCAGGATTCTATATCTGAACATAGCTAGGAATCCAAAGCCTTCCAACGGCTTGATTACAATTATTTAAAGAGACAAAGATACGAAGCAGCAAGAAGAAGGTGAAGCAGCATGAGAAGAGAGAGGACAGAGTGCCTGCCAAGGGAATCATTTGCCAATCTTGGTCATCAGTTTGGAGACTGCAGTTTCCAGCGCACTAATTCTTTTTCCAAAGTCCCCTTGGTTGTTAGCCACATCCTTGAAGCTGGTTCTTGTTTCTTCCTTGAAATCATCCAGGATCTCAGTAGAGGCAGAGTGATCTTCACGAAGCTTCCTTATATCTTCGTTGAGAAGATCCCAAGCTTGTTCTCCTGCCTTGTTGGAAGCTTGCAAAAACTTGTCTTGGTTGTCTAAGTGAGCTCTGAGTCGTCCCATAGAGGTCTCCAACGACTCTATCCTTTCATCTGCTGATGGTCCAGAGCTTGAGGAGCCATGTGACGCCATTGTGAGAGGAGTCTTTCCTAGTTCAGAAGGGAGCGGGCGAGCAGCACTAGAAGTGACAGAGCGTAGCGAAATCACCTTGGTCTAACAGTCTTCTTTACTGGGGATTGTTGCCACATATCCTTTACCTTGATGCTGAAACGATGAGGGAGGGACGCAATTCTTAAGTAACAGAAAAGGAGGGATCCAAGAGTCACGAGGAGATCCTGACAGTCTGCGATATGCAGAGATTCCTGGCAAATACATGAGAAGGGGAAAAACGAGAACCACATGGGCTGTGTAGAACGAATTGGAACGCTGGATAAAGGTCATGAATCTTCAACAGCTAAGGGGTGTCACATCGTTGATCAATTCCATCTATACTTAAGATACCTCTGCCCAGCAAAGTCCCACAGTTGGCATAATTATCTGCCTGCGAGTTCAGCCCACGGAGAACATGGAAGAATCTTATGGTTTGGAAGCTATTGCTTAGGTGTTGGATTTTCTGGAAGATTTGGCCAAGTTTAAAATGGGAGGGGCTCTTCTTTTTTATTATAGCATTAATCAGAAGTCTGGAGTCACCAAATAGCAAGAGCTTCGTAATTCCTTTGGAAAGCGCGATTTTTAAACCTTGCAAGAGCCCACAAAATTCAACCACATTATTTGATTCAATGCCTAGGCCCCAAGAATAATTATTGAGAACCTTTCCATTGGCCAAGATGATCACTCCACCCCCTCCAGCTAAGCCTGGGTTTCCCTTTGAGGCTCCGTCAAAGAAGAGGCACAGCTCATTCAGAGTAGATGTCCAACTCATGAACTCGGTTTCATCAAGCCTTATTTCCCAATGAGCAGTCTGAGGCTGATTGCCCAAGTTTCGATTCTGAAGATTGGATACTATCATGCTTAACCAATTTGACTCTTCAGCTAGAAGATTAGAAGAGTGATCCAGGGACAGATTGCTTTCCAGGGCTTCACCTAGGATAGCTCTTGCCTGAGCTGCGATTTTCGAGGGCTGTGTTTCTTTATCCTTGAAAATTCTATTGTTTCTCTCGAGCCATATTTTCCAGCAAATGGCTTTTGGCAGCCATTTCCAGGCAATTTGGAGCAGCGTTTTTTTGGCCAAATGAAACGGTGACAGGTCCATCCAGTTTGAAAAGAGATCCTGGATAGTGTGAGGGAGATTGATGCCAGAATTAAGGTTCATGGCCTTTAACCACACCTCTTTGGAGAAGTGACAGTCAAGCATGATATGATCCGAAGTTTCTTCATTATGTTTGCAAAGAGGGTAGCGGGTTGGGCCTGCCATTCCTCTTTTCTTAAGATTATCTCCTATAAGGATGCTTTTGTGGGCCATTGACCAGCAGAAGATATCAATTTTCGGGATGAAGGTTTTTGACCAAATAAAATTCCAGACCACAAGATTGGGAGCAGCATAAGGGATTGCTTGAATGCACTTGTAACCTTCTGAGGTTGAGTAATAACCAGAATTATTTCCCCAGCCTCTTCTATCTCTGACTTCTTCTTTGATTGGAGATTTGCCTTGGAGAAGAGCAATTAGAGCTTCAGCTTCGGTGTTAAGATCAGTGGGGAAGTGGCCTAGATCCCAGCCAATCCAGATGTTGTCTTTCCATTCTGACAAGTCCCACAACGTGGTGGCCCCTTTATCCAAAAGCCAAAGTTTGATGTTGTTTACTTCCATGCAAAGCCCAAGAGGAGTTTCTCCCAGAATGGAGTCTTCCCAAACTTTGATAGTTTTCCCATTCCCAGGTATCCAGAAAAGATTCTTTTTAAACGGATGCAATGCTTTAATGCATAGTTTGTAAATTGGAGAGCCATTTCTGACTGGTGGCTGCGAGTCCAGACACCTCTTCCTTGTTCCCGGGAAGTATTTTTTGCGGAGAACTTTCTTGCTCCAACTTTCTTTTCCTGTGATCATTTGCCAAAGCAGCTTAGCTCCTAGTGCCAAGTTTTGGATAGGTAAACTTCTTACTTGGAGCCCTCCTTCATTACGGGGTTTTTGGATTTTTTCCCAGCTAACCAGGTGGATTTTTTTTTCATTTCCTTTGCCCCCTTCCCAAATGAATTTTCTGAGCAGCCCTTCAATCTTTCGGATTACTGACCCAGGGGCAAGTAAAATAGAAGATTGGTAAATTGGCATGCTGTTTAGTACAGCTTTTATAAGAATAGTTTTACCTGCAAGGTTGAGCCAGTTGGCATTCCATCTTTGGATTTTGACTTTGAGCTTGTCTAGAATAGGCTCCCATTTTGCTGGTTTGACTTTGTTTTTGCAAATGGGGATGCCTAGATAAATGAAGTTGTCCCAGTCTATAGTTCCTTCCATCCCAAGCGTTCTAGTGATGTCCCTTAGTTCTCTGGCTGAGCACTTCCAGCTGAATATTTTGCTTTTTTGGAAGTTAATTTTACTTCCAGATGCTTTTTTGTATAAATCCAACTCTTTTTTGAATTGTTCAGCAGAATGGATGGAAGCTCCCCCTAGCAACAGCGTGTCATCAGCAAATTGGGCATGGTTTATGTCCCGGACATTATTAACAATTCTTAGCCCAGGAAGCATATGGATTTCTTGACTAAGATTTAGTTGAAAGCTGAGCATTGATGCTTGGATGGCATAAAGGAGGGGAGAAAGTGGGCAGCCCTGCCTTAGGCCTCTGGAGGCTTTGAAGAAACTTGTGGGCCTTCCATTAACAAGAGGGGCAATCCTTTGATCCAGCTAATAAAGTCGATTGAGAAGCCAAATTTGGCCATAACAGCAAACAGAAACTCATGCTTAACACGGTCAAAAGCATTAGCTAAATCAAGTTTAATGACCATACCTTTCTCATTTCGTTGAAAGCTTGAGTGAATTGCTTCTTGGACAAGAATGATGTTGTCGAGGATTTTCCTTCCTTTGATGAATCCTCCTTGATTTTCCGGGATAATCCTTGGGAGAATTCTTTTAAGCCTGGTGGCTATAATCTTGTTTATAATCTTGTACCCTGTATTGCACAGAGAGATAGGCCTGAATCGATTGAAGGTAGTGGCACCTTTTTCTTTCGAGATCAGAGCAAGGAAGGAAGAGTTGGTGCTGCCTCCCAGTTTGTTGACCTTCTGCGAGTACCGAATCATTTTTAAGAGATCCAACTTTATTATTGACCAGCAGCACGTGAAGAATCTAGTAGTGAAACCGTCCGGTCCAGGAGCGCTGTCAGGTTTCATTATGGAAAGGGCACCTTTAACCTCATTCATGGTGATGGGAGCAGTTAGAAAGTTGTTTTCCTTGGTTCTGATCAGGTGAGGAATGAGATCAAAAGGATGGGCAGAAATATCAAGCGGTTCCTCTATTGGGGCGGTAAAAAGCTCTTTAAAAGTTTCCACATCTGCCTGCTTAATGCCTTCAAAGTCTTTGATCAGACCACCTTCAAAATTAATTTCAGAGACAGTTTTGTAGTTCTTACGGGTCTCAGCCTGCTTATGAAAATACTTTGTGTTTTTGTCCCCACTCAAGAGCCAGAGGTTTTGAGATTTTTGTCTCGAATAATTTTCTTCTATTCTGCAGGCTGAGAAGTAATTTTTCTAAAGGGTCTCTTCCATTCTAAGAAGGTGATCGGACGCGGGAGAGGAGTCCATGTGGGCTTGATGCGTTTCCAACTCATCTTGAGCGATTTTCCTTTGAGAAATTGGCAAGGTAATGCACCTGGCCCAGTTTTTCAAGTCAAGTTTGAGCCTCTTTATTTTTGCTTCCCAGACAAAGGACGGTGATCCTTTTATTTGGGAGTTCCAGGAGGCGGAGACTACATGCAAAAAATCATCATGATGGATCCAGAGCGAACAGAAACAGAAGGGTATCGGGCCAAGGTCTTGATCAAGAGTTAGCTCAAGAAGGATGGGTTTATGATCGGAGGTGCAGTGGGGGAGGATTTTGGAGGAGGCTAAAAGGCCCATGGAGAGAAAAGAGGAGTGGACTAGGAACCTATCAAGCCTGGCTGCAACATGGCCGGGTCCAATTCTCTTATTCGTCCAAGTAAACTTTCCTTTGATAGGCATTATATCCATCAGATCCCACCCGAGGATGATATCTTCAACCCATTCCCTCGACGGATCTCTGACCGGAGTGCCTCCTTTTTTCTCATTAGCAGCCAGGGTGACGTTCAGATCTCCAGTTACTATGATATTTTCTAATTGCTGCACGTTAAGGAAGGACTCTAAAGTGTTCCAGCAATCTTTTTTTTCTGAATACAACACGGGGACATAGAGATTGAACAGATTTACAGTTCGTCCAGACAGTTTGTGGATGAGCTTTGTGAAGATCCAATGCAACGCTCGTTCCTCAGCTTCAATATCATACAGAGTGGAATCCCAAAAGGTGGCTATTCCTCCAGAAGCACCTCTGGAGTTGTTGCCAATCCCAGGACCTTTTTTCCAGAACTTTTTCCCAGTTTGGAGGATAGCAGTTTCCTCCATTTTTGTTTCCTGGACTAGCAGAATTTCAGGCTTATGAATTCGGACTAGGTCTTTCATTGCTTCTTCTTTTGGGGTAGAGCCTAGACCTCTGCAATTCCAGGAAATGTACTGCATTAGGGACCATGGGAGATGGGATTGGCCTCTTTTTAAGGCCATGGCTGTTCCTTTTTTTGATCTGGTGTGCATGATTCCTTTTAGAGTTTTTTGTGACCCCTCAAGGACTGCTAGATATGTTGCTTCCTCTCTTTTTTTCTTTTTCGATTTCCTCCCTCTTGGATTTTTGATGGGAATAGTATGCAGACTGCTTGATGTGGAACCCTCATCCGTTTCTTCACCTAGATCCGTTTCTGGCAGCGGTGGATCTTCATTTGCTTCTTTGAAGGAGCCAGGGGCCTCAACCTCCCTCAGCTGTGGTATTTCCTTAGGCTCCAACGGATCTGCATGCTGGGACTCTACCCCTTTTCTACTAGTCTGCTTTTCTGTTAGGATTCCTTCAACGCTTGTCACAGCTGGGTCCTTTCCATTTTTATCTTTGTTTTCTTGTGGTTCCTCATCATTAGGAATAACGATTGGTGCATCTTTTGTGGCTGTCTGGGGGGGTTTATTTGAGCTTGATGGCTGGTTTTGCGTATCCCCTGCAGTACTTTTTTCCTGAATTTTGGAGTTTGATTTCCCTTTCTTGACTTTTTGCCATCCGTCTTCTTCTTCAGTTACCTGTGTTTTGGGGCAATTTCTCTGAAAATGTCCATGTTCGTGACATTGGCGGCATTTGAATGGTAGCTGTTCATAGTCGAGCTTTTGATAATGGTGCCAATCTCCAACTTTTAGTTTTACTGCCTCCGGTAGCCCTGCTTCAAGATCGACCTCTACACATATTCTGGCACATGAGTGTTGGCCCTTGTTTTCAGCTTTGTCAATGTATCTTCCAAGAGCATTCCCAACTTTTTCTAGGGTTTGGGTGTTCCAGCAGTGAACTGGGAGGTTTGGGAGCCTTACCCACACTGGGACTTCCTTTGGTACATCTACTTCCGCATTGAAATCTGGAGTCCATCTATTGAGATACAAGCCTTGAGTACCCATGAAATATGGACCGTTTCTGAATATAAGATCACGATCTTCTTTGGCTATGAACTCAAAGATGAAGAACCCTCGACCAACAGGGTAGCAGGTGACACTGTTCTGGAGCTGGGGCCTCCAGTTCCTTTGGATCCAGTCGTCTGTGGTTTTAGTTGATGGCCAAAGCCCCATGAACTGGCCTACCAAACCTCGCTCAGCCAGAGCTAGGGCAATCTTGATGGGTTGTTCACAAGGAAGGTCAATTTCAGGAACTGCGTCAAGCTTCTTGATGAATTTCGGGATGGAAGGGGCCACCGGATTGAGTCCAGGTGACCTTAGTAACCTTCTGAAAGCTTCTTCGGCGGTGGGAGGAACAGAGGGAGGGGAGAGCCCTCTCCCAGGCGCGGCCATGGGGGCGGCCTGAGGCGTTCAAGCACCAGCGAAACCCTACGATCAGGGTGGCGGCGGCAGCTGGGGCGCACTCCTGCAGCGGTCGATTGATCGGTCAGTGTAGGGTCAAGACCCAAGTCATTATTATACACTAACACAATACATAATTGGTCATTGTTTGGAGGTTCATCATTGACACTTTATTTTCTTCAGGGTTTATTCTTACTAAACTGCAAACCTTCATGATATCAACTTTGACAATTATAGTTCTAATGGTCAAAAAATTATTGTGCCAGTCAACCTGCTGTGATTGATATTTGTTGTAAACTCTTTAAGCTCTAGGAGGCAGCTATGCTCCTAGCTTTATATTTATCTACTAGTTGGTCGACAATGCTTCTTCATAGACCGCTTATTTGCCGCTAACAGTTCAGCTTCATAAGGATATAGCATACCTACATTTAAACAATTTTAATGTTTTGCACATATATTTGATCATTGAACAATGCTCTTCTTTGGGTTCTTATGGCAGTATTTGCCTCAGCATGACTCTACCTGTAATTCTAGAAAGTCAAAATTCCTTGCATGGAAATATATTCTATTATTAATTAATTTGAATGATGTGTTACTGTTTACCAATAATTATTTTTCATTGTAATTCCAGATTACAGTTAACATTTTGGAGGGAAATATATTCACATATTTTTCCTGTTTTTCAAATTAATGTGAAACAGACACTGATGCGTGCAATATCATGTCCACCATTATCAAATTATCGTGTATGGTGGTCTCTTGGCGATACTAAATATGCAGGAACTGCCCTTTTTGTAAAACATCGATTTAAACCACTCAAAGTGACTTTTTCACTAGACCAGACAGGATCATCAGGTACTTCCTGCCTGAAACCCTTCAGTTTATTTGTTATTTTGTGTATGCAATCATTTAATAACTAGTACAGATCGAATTACAGATGTGGGTTGGTTTTATTACACTACCTCTCTATGTACTTGGATTGTAGGGAAAGAAAAATGTGAAATAAAGATATTATTTTTCCTGTGGATCAGCCAAAAGCAGTAATGGAAACTGTCAAATGCACAATCTACAGTATCTTAAGGGATTGCCTAAGGCCTCTTCAAGCTGTGTAACAGAAAAGAATTAGAAAAATAAATAAAGCCTAAAACAGTGGAGTGTTTGTATATAGTAGATGCCGTCAAGGAGAAAACATCTGTAAGAAATTACAATTTATAAGTACCAGGCCACGTGAACCACTATTTCATGTTAATCATCATATATTTGCCTAGAGCCTGATTGAATGTCACCTGTAGAAGTATCTGTCATCTGGAGACGAGGTCAAGCATGGACACTCACATAATCCTCATCTGATGTATCCAAAAATAGGTAGTGTGTAGAAACAACAGGTCTAAAGTATTTTATATGTAACACTTGCATCTAGTAGCTAAATTGTTCTTTTCTGAGCCAGTTCAAACTTCAAAGTGAGCTAATTGAGGCGGATGACAATTGGTATAAATTTGCAGACGGTCTTGACCAACATGTGCAATAGTGATCTAGGCAGAGTGAGCAAAATTCCTTGTTCCATGTATTCTCCTTGTTACCTCCAAGATATGCACTTCAAAAGATAAGTCCTATCACCAAGCACAAACATTAGGTCAACTGGAGGACACCACCTCCTGTCACCTGTGCGGTTGTTGTTCTCACTTTAGGCTAGACTTTCAATTAACTCCAAAAGTTTTTCCACCATGTTTGGGGTGCTTCATGAGATTCTGGGTACTTGGTGTTGTTCAACCCCTGGATGGTCCCAGATAAATTGGAATACGAGAGATGGTTCGTGATGGATACGCACACTTGTGATAGCTTACTCAATGGATGCTAGACCTCAGATGATCACTGTATCAATGTTCTTCCCTAGGGCATTGGGATCTCTTACCTGGATGGTGGATGCTTTGTATGATGGCCACATGGGGGATTCACCTGGTGGGAGAACGCCCTACAACATATGAGAAGTGTTGTGCATTGTGGAGGGCTACAAGAGCTAGGTGGCATGTGGCAACTTGGTTTCTTGTTGGGAGGACTGGTGATGGCTTGGGTATGGCTAGAGCTTCGAAAATGTTCTTGCAGGGGTTAGGTGCCTTAGTGGAGTAATTAGCTTTGGAGGATGGATGTAGTTCGTGGAGGTTCAGGATGGAGTGGTGTGGACTTGCCTTGTATAGCTACATCACCTTGGGCCAAAAAAACTCAGCAAACCATGGAGGCCATTCCATTTTTTCTTAGTCAAACAAAAGTACCTCATACCAAAATAAATGTGTGTGGAGTTGTTGTAGTGAAATTCTTTATTGCCTTCACAATGTTGCTTGCTTCACCGTACAAACAACATGTAATATACCAAATTGTTGTATAATAATGTTGTGTAGGGTTTGTTGTGATATTTGGTATTTATTCAAGTGTTTGATGTACTATTTGGCCAATAGTAAGTTTGCATGAATAATAATAAAGTTTACAAGTATTCAGATCTATATTGTAAACAAGGTCAAAAGCAATGCATGAACATACCAAATAGATGCGCTAGAGTAGTGCGATATCATATAGAACACATGCATACCATGCATAAAATCTAGGCCAGAAGGTAGTAGCAACCTCCAAGAACAATTCACCCATGCAAACTCATGCTCTTCTATGGCCTCAATGAATAATAATATCTCCAGAATGATGATCATGGATCCAATAAGCAACATAGGGATCAATGATAATTCGCCGAATGAGTAGTATGAGTAATAGAGCCTTAGATGATAAGATGAATACGCCTCTAGTGACATGGGCAAGAAGAATGTGCCCTTAGGTTCTGTGGGGAGAAGTGCGATGAGCTGAAAGGTAGGAGGAAGGTTTCTTGGTGAGCAGGCAGGTCGGTGGTGGTTCAGTAGTAACTTTTCAAGATGGTTCCTGCTCCTCCTCGGGGGAAGAGGGACCGTGGAAGGAATGAAATAGTGGAGGCAGAGTCAGCGTTCTTGGGGAAAGAAAATGACAAAGGAAAGGGAGTAATCAATGCTCAGATTTCGCCCATTGATGGGGAAGGGTGCAGCGGAACCAGAAAGGAGGAAACAAATAACCACGGTACAAGAAGGACAGGACAATGTGTCTCGAAATCCAAGACGGTACCAAGACTGAAGATCAAATCCGAAAGAGTCAGGGAGGACATCCAATACATGAAAGAAAGGGCACTCATAGGAAAATTTGTGGGGATCTGGCCCACAGAAAAGACTCTGGTATGGTGGATTAACTCAACGTGGAAACCCCAAGGAAACTTTGATCTCCAACTGGGAGCTAAAGGGTTCTTCACCATCATTTTCTTCAATGAAGAAGACAACGAAAATATTCGAGAATGGTCCCTACTTCTACAACTTGGCGAGCCTCTTCTTGAGGCCATGGAAAGAGAGATTCGACCCTAACAAGGAAAATCTGACGATAGCTCCAGTTTGGATAAGAATGTATTCCCTCCCAATGGAATACTGGAAGGAAGAAATCTTGATGGACATAGGGAACACCTTGGGGAACTTTATCAAAGTTTTCGAGCAAACTAGACAGAGGAAATACATATCGTATGCCAGAATATGTATCTACCTTGACATCTCCAGAGATTTACTGGATGGAATAGAGTTAACATGGGAAGAAGAGGAATGGTTTTAGGCCATAGACTACGAGCAGATCCCATTTCGCTGTAGAAGATGCCACGAACATGGGCACCTATTCAGAGACTGTCCCCAAAACAAAAGACCAGGAGGGAAGAAAGATCAAGAACTCCAGGATGCGGAGGGGTTCACCAAAATTCAAAACAAAAAGAGGCAAGCGAGGAAGATCTCAGGGCCGAAAGTACACAAAAGAGTGCAGACCCAGAATCGATTTGAGATCCTCCAGGAAGATCAGACAAAAGACATAGCCGACGCATAGATAGACTCAATGATAGACAAATTCCAAGGAAAACAACAAGAGGAAAAGGACAAGGATACCCAAGGAATAGGCAAGATGGTAGACCCAAACGATAATCCTGGCACTAAGAAAACTAACCCAAATCCCCTTCCATAGAGCCGACCAGAGGAAACCCAGAAAGATTCAGGAACTGTGGAAGTCGTTTCTGAGGACATGGAAATAGGCGACCTAGACCTTGACAGAATGGAAGCGGCCTGTTCAAACCAGGATCCATCTCTGATCCCCCCTCAGCAGGTGTCTCTTCTGGAGAAAGCCATCATTCAAGCTAACAACGCAAGTTCCCTAGGAGTAGTGGCTGAATCCCTCAAAGTCATCGAAGGTAAGAAAAATACGAAGAAAGATAAAAGAGGTAGACCTAGCAATGTTCAGAGAATCAGAGCAATAGGTGAACAACTGGTGGCTTCAGGGCAGTATCCAACAATAGATGCAACCCTCTCTTCCTCCAATTAACCCCTTCTTGATGCAGATTACAACTTGGAATATTAGAGGCTGTAAAAGTGCTCTTAAAAATCGCCTTCTTAAAAGAAGGATTGACAGAGACAAATCAGGAATAATCTTCCTGCAGGAAACAAAATGCTCGGGAGAAGAACTTGCAAGTATAGCTCAAAAAGTGTGGAAGGGGTGTGAGTCGGTTGCAATCGATGCCAGAGGGGCGGCAGGTGGTCTAGGAATCCTATGGAACCCCTGTGTGGTGCTTTTATCGGGTTTCCTCGCCACCACATGCACTCTTTCAGCTGATTTCCACATTCTTGGGACTAGAATAAGGGGAGTCATCTCCAATGTTTATGGTCCCCCGAGGTCTGAACAGAAACCTACATTTCTGGAGTCACTCACGGACCTAAAAGGCCTAGTTTAGGACAAAGCTTGGATTATAGGAGGTGACTTTAACCTGATAAGAAGCCTCGGCGAAAAAAAAGGAGGTATTTGGAACCTAAATGCTGTGAGTACTCTCTTCAATAATACTATTAATGATATGGACCTGATTGATGTCAGAACTTCCAATGGAATATTCACCTGGAATAATAAGCAGACAGGAGACAGAGGGATAGCATGCAGGCTTGACAGATTCCTGCTATCAGAATCGGTCATGATGGCCGGGGCAACCTCAAAGTGGTAGTCCTGCCAGCGACAGGCTCAGACCATTGGCCCATAAGTCTGGAATGGGAAAATGTCGGAGTCAACCCTCGCAGACCATTTAGATTCAAGAAATTCTGGCTCCTTCAACCGGACTTCCACGAGAAACTCAAGGAATGGTGGGAGAGTTCCTCTCCTATCAAGGGCACCCATATGTACCAATTTCAACATAAGCTTAAACTCCTTAAAGGCCACATCAAGCAATGGAATAAGGAGTCCTTCGGGAACATCTTCCAAGAAAAACAGGCCTTAGAGATCAAAATTAGGCAACATCAATCACAAGTAATGATCAATGGCTACACTGAAGATCTGAGGCTTCAGGAAAAGGCCCTACTACAAGACTTCAACGAAAGAGAGCAACACGAGGAAATCTATTGGAACCAAAAGTCTAGAATAAAATGGCTCCAGGAAGGAGAAAGAAATACTAGTTTTTTCCACAAAGCGACCATTCAACATAGATAGGGGGAACAGGATGGATAGACTGAAGAAGGAAGACAGAAGCATTGCTGAATCCCAAGAAGAGCTGGAGACCACCCTAAACTCTTATTTTGCCAAGCTCCTTCAGGAACCAGAGAGAGATAGGGAGGAAGCTCAAAGAGAGGTGTTAAGTCACATTCCCAAAATCATCACGGAGGATCATAATCAAATACTCGAAAAAGCCATCGAGATGGTACAGGTTGAAAATGCGGTTAAACAAACGGCTAAAGATAAAGCACCGGGCTCGGATGGTTTCACCACAAACCTCTTCCACGTTGGCTGGGACTGGATGAAAGAAGAAATTTGGGCCTTAATGGAGGACTCCAGGAAATCTGGGAGTGTTCTTAGAGCTCTCAACTTGACGTTCTTGACTCTCATTCCAAAAGAAAGTGGAACAGAGGACCCAAGCAAATTAAGACCGATAGCCTTGTGTAATGTTATCTACAAAATCATTTTCAAGGTAATTGCTAATCGCCTTAAGCCACTCCTACCTCTTGTTATTTCTCTAGAACAAGCAGGGTTTGTGGAAGGAAGACAAATCTTGGATGGCACTATTCTGGTCCACGAAACTATCCACTCCCTCAAAGTAACGAAGACTCTAGGTATGCTCCTGAAACTTGATCTCTCCAAAGCTTATGATAAATTGAATTGGCAATTCTTGGTAGGTATCCTGAAAGCTTTTGGTTTTGCGGAGGAATGGTCTAATTGGATCATGAATATGGTCTCCTCTGATTTTTTCTCAATTTTGGTTAAGGGATCACCCTCGAGTCCCTTCAATGCGACCCGAGGCATTAGACAGGGGGACCCCCTTTCCCCCTTCCTCTTCATAATTGCGGCGGAAGGGCTTGGCAGGATGCTCAAGAATAGGAGAGAAGCGAACAAAATCCAGGGATTATCCCTAACAGATGGGATGGACGCTCAGACCCATCAACAATTTGTGGATGATAACATGTTGATGGGCCCCTCCTCGGTTCATGAAGCTAGGGGAATTAAAGAATGCTTGAACATCTTTCTGGAAGCCAGCGGCCTAGAAATTAACAAAGAGAAATCCCAGACCTACTTCTTCAATACTCCCAGGATCACCAAGAGAAATATCCTTAGGATCTTGGAGTTTTCGGAAGGAAGCCTCCCCTCAAAGTATCTTGGAGCGCCTATGGCAAAATCGACTATCAAACAAGTCTCTTGGAAAGAACTGGTGGACAAAATTAACAAAAAGCTCAGTCTCTGGACTTTCAGAGCCCTCAATTTCTCAAGCAGGTTAATTCTAGTTAAATCTGTTCTTCAGGCTATGCCCATTTATCTCTTCTCAGTGTCGGCAGCCTCAAAATCCATCATTAAGCAAATCAGGAATATTCAGAGGAACTTCCTATGGGGAGGAACGAAAGGCAATAGAAAATTGCTTCTTGTCGACTGGCAAACCATTTGCACCCCGAAAACTTCGAGGGGATTGGGGCTTAGAGACCCACTTGATAACAATAAAGTTATGAGTGCTAAAATTTGGTGGAGATGGGTGAATTATGAAGATGAACCGTGGGCCAAATTGTGGCATTTGAAATATGCGCCCTAATGGCCACAACAGTCCTTGGTTCGATTCGGAGAAAACCTACCCCGGCTCCAACATCTAGAAGACCGCCCAGGAAAACAGGGGATTGGTTCAAAAACATAGCTTTTGGGAAGTTTGGAATGGACAAAATGCAAGATTTGCAAGTGAAGCGCTGAACCAGGAACCAACAATCTCTTGTGGGGAAGATACCCCTCTGTTACGCACCTTTCTCCAAAATAATTCCCTAGAAAAGGTGGCGGAGTTCTGGGATAACGGTAATGAAGACCAGATGTTCAGGAGATGGAAGGAAAGAAGTTGGTGGCAAGCTAAAGCTCCCGAGGAGGATATCGAAGACTTCTTGACGGAGCTCTATGAGAAAAGGATAACCAAGAATGAGGACCCTGATAAGCTGAGATGGGGTTATGCCAATTCAGGTAACTTTAATCCCAAAGAAGCCCTAGGATTGCTAACTGGATCTCAGAATCTAGTACCAGACGCCAAGTGGGGGAAAATTTGGATGGGTGGCTAGTGCCCAAGGTCTCTGTCTTCTGCTGGCTGGTTATTAAACGCCGCATCCTAACCTGGGATAACCTTCAGATCAGGGGATTCCACGGTCCGTCGCGGTGCTGCATGCACGAAGAGAATAATGAGTCCATAAACCACCTGTTGGACGAATGTAGAGTGGCAGATTCCTTATGGGAGAAAGAGGCGTCAATCTTCCGGAAAAACCACAAGCACAGGGGGCGACTGGACATCACTATAGCTGACTGGCCTATTAAGAGTTTTAAAAACAAAATTGTGAACCGCCTTTGGGAATTCTTGCCAGGTTTCACTCTATGGGAAATATGGAAAACCCGAAACAAACAGACCTTTGAGAACAAAGCTAGAAAACAAGAAGAGATATGGAATTCTATAGAAGCACACCTGAAAGAAACCATCTCTCTGCAACTATGGATGCAGGAGGAATATTCTGCTGAAGCAAATGAGAGAATCATACTGTATGATCTAGGGATCAGGGAATTACCTCCCAACAACTCGATTGCTCGAACTCCTCCTGTGCATGTCTCCAGCCCGAACTGCTGGCATGCTCCTCCGACTGGGACTTTCAAGCTCAATGTGGATGGAGCGGCTAAAGGTAACCCAGGGCCCACTGGATATGGTGGCGCTATCAGAAATCCGAAGGGAGATATCATCAGTCTGTTTTGGGGCTCCATAGGAACCAACACGAACAACATGGCCGAGCTTGAAGGCTTGATCAATGGCTTTAATGGGCAATGCAAACAGGTAAAACGCCTCTGGTGGCGGAGGGGGACTCACAGATCATCATTAACATTGCTCGCAAACTTCAATCGGGAGCCTCTACAACCTAAGTTTCAAAGAATTGGAGATGGGAGGGCAGGCTAAGCATCCTCAGGCAAATCCTTACAGGAGAGGAAGCCATTCTGTTGTTGAACGTTAAACGGGAAGGAAATAAGGTGGCGGACGCCATGGCGAACGTAGGGGTGGAAAGTAGCCGGTCTTTCTATGAAGAGGAAGACGAGGATGGCGGAAAATCCCAACAAATCTGGCATCGATGCTCAAAGTTGGCGGAAGACGATGCGGCGGGTGATGGCAACACGTACCACATGATGCATGCGAATGACAGCTGGCTCAGGACATTTAAAGGAAGGCAAACAGATGGCGTGCCGACAACAGGGAGAGGGCTTGCGAATGTCTCGTCGGCAAACACGGCAAGCCGGTAAAGTTTTCGACTGCCAGGTGTGATGGGCCTAAACACACGGTAATGCATGCCTTAACACGCGCCTTGGTACGGCTCACGTGGAGGCTTCACAAGGTTGTTTCAAGTCAGGCTTGGGGTCTCGGCTTTATAACAGATGCCAGGGAAGCCTTGATGCCTGATCCGTGGGAAGCAAGGAAGGAAGGACGAGCAGGTACCATGCTCACGTCTGAAGTGGATAGATCGTTAAATTTGGCGGAGGTCCGTATCCTTTGGCCCCTTGCGAATCCTAAGGTGGTGAATCAGTCGCTTAAAGTGAGAGATTTGTTCAAGTGTGGGGAGATGCAGAGAATTATGGCTAGCATGCGGAGAATTAAGGGGTATGGATGCGGTAGGGAGATTTCGGCCATGGATGGCCCTATTTATATGGATTCAGAGGAGTCTAAGGCCTTATTCAAGGCTCTGTTCATACTCTTGCTTATGCCCACTGGCCTCCTGTGTTTCTCTATCATGCTGCGGTTATGGAGGGCTCGTACCAGAGCGAGAGGCCCCAACCGGGGTGTTAACCCCAATGATGCTTCCCCTAGTGAAGCAGATGAATCGTTGGCCTCCGACAAAGGAATTTCGGCTGCTGCTCCTTTTAATTGGGGTGACCAATACATGACGGAAACGCCCACGGCCATTGAGGCGTTCATAGCGATAATGGAAATCGATCTCCTTAGGGATTTTGAGGCAATGATGGGCTTCCCACTGCTTCCCAGCCCCTTCTGGATGGTGCGTATCCTACTGGCCAGGGATATACAAGCTAGAATCCAGATTGCCCAAGGCATTCGCGATGCCATGGAAACAATTCGTCGAGGGCAGCAGGAGAGCGCAGCGGGGTTTCGACTACTGGAACAGATAGCCCAAAACCTGCTGGTCAGCCCTGGTTCCGACACCACCAACCCGGGGAGCACGCCGACGAACTCTCCAGCAAACGCCATGTCGACACCCCCGGAAGGGTCATTTCCAAGCCACCTTAGCAATGCCGGAAGCTAAGGGGAGACACGCTGGGGTCTCGGTGATTTTCTGAAAAGTTCAGCTCGATGCCTGTGTCGAGGCGGTTTTTCATTAGTAAGTTTTACGGCGATTGTCTGTTAGGCTCTCGGGATTATAATGTAATAGGCCTATGCTCTGTTTCGGGTAATCTTCCATGGAAAGCTTCTGCTTCAAAGTTGTAAGGAACCATTTTTGGGCTTATGAGTCAAACTTGTAAGGAACCATTTTTGGTTTTTGTCAGTCGGGACAGGCATTTTCAAGCTTGGTCTCTTTTTGCTGAAGGTCATGCTCCAACGACCTCATGTATAGTCCTTCTATGTAACTTTTTTGTATCATAATAGATATTTCCAACTTACTCAAAAAAAACAAAAGAAGAATGTGCCCTCAGTGTTTGTGTAGAATGAATACAACATGCCTTAAATGAACTAGTAAGGCAATGCGCCTCTATAGAACAAATCTTCAAGCTTATAGTGAAGAAAGATAGGAAAAACCTCCAGTGATAACCAATAATGCACCCTCTTAGATGATCCAATAATGCACCCTCAGAATGATCAAAGGGATGCACCCCTCGTAGAAATATGCAGCTGGAAAAGTCTTTAGATCATTGCAAAGATTGATGAGTATGTTGTTGTCTTGAAGCCCGGTGACTGATTTGGATGATCTACCCTCAATATTGGCTAGGATGGATAGATTTCACCATCGAACCCAATGTTAGCTAAGGAAACTCGCCCTTAACCCAAAGCAACTCAGAGAGCTCTCGAATTGATCTCCAAAAGTCAATAATGAGAATGCATGCCGAGAGAAGTTGATTTGCTTTCTTTTATTCTTTTTGACCTGTGCATGACACATGCAACTTAACTCATGCATTCATTCAACTTTAATGACGCATGTCACATGCATTTTGAATTAGGCCTTGCATGTCACGTATGCCACTTGATCCTACTTAAGTGGTCCTCTTTATCCTCTATTGACTTAACATCACTGCTATTGGTGTGCTTTTATCCCATGTGGCATTAGTCATTAGTTAATTCCCTGTTTTTCAGTACCCGCTCGAACCTATGGGAATTGAATAGGTTAGCGGGTTGGTTCTTGTTGCTCAATTAGAAGTGGACATTACACAACAAGTCTTTAAATATTTACAAGGAACAAGGGCTTTGCCCCTTTGTGGAGTCACCGGATGAGCTAATTAGATTATGAATGATTAGGTTGTCGTTCAAGCTTGGGTCAAATGGACTTATCCCCGACAATGACGCCAAAATGTTACAACTCAATTTTGCACCTTAGTGGCAAAGCCCCAATCTAGTAGTGCTAGAAATGTAACTTTGAAAGACTACTACCATTGTCACCTAAGCTTAAGTCTTTCCACTTTTAAGGCCACTCTTCAAGGCCAAGGGAGGCTTTCCTATCAAGTTTGGTAGGATTTTAGGACCTTTAAATTATTAAAGATTTAGAAGTGTTTAGTTAAGTTAAGGATCCCACGAAGTACTTCAATTAATGAATGCAAAATGATCAAGTTATAAAGTGTTTCATAATCATTGCTTAAAGTAAAACATCCATAGACATAAGATGAAACAACTTATGGAAATAACGATCAACAATGTATCCCAATATATCAATCTCAAGACTGCATTCAAGTAAATGGCTCATTGCCTAGTTCATTCACAAGTAAGTTTAATGCAATGGCAATAAATTAGGTTTTTTAGTTTATGAAATTGTTAAAATGGATGCGTCCCTCTTGCAGAGATGAAAATCCCTACAAAAGGGTGTCACACAAACTTATTAAAATGCCCACTTGAGTTGTAGTGACTGAAATCACTCCAACCAACCTTAGCTTAAGTCTTCCCATGTTTTAGGCCACTCTTCAAGGCCAAGGGAGGTTTCCCTATCAAGTTTGGGAGGATCTTATGACCTTTAACTCGTTAAAATTTGCAAAAAGGTGTCACCCAAACTTCTTAAAATCTCCACTTTAGTTGCAGTGTCTGAAATCACTCCAACCAAAATGGCTCATTATTAATTAGCGTGTTCAACATCACATTCATAATCCATGAGCAATAAAAATGTAAACAACAAGATCACTTGCATCGATTTATGAGAACTTCCGGAATACGAAATGAAGTTAAAAATGCATTTAGGAACCTGTTATCACTCAGAGTGTAGCTTCCACGAAAGGTATCCTATCCGGGATGGTAGAGGGGGAAAACTAACTAAGTGACACTGCAAAGGCCTCGTCCACTACTGATATGGAGTAGTTGTCACACTAGACAGGCTCTTGTCACTTTAGATCGAGCTATCGGAAAGATTAAGGAGGAGACCCTAATTAGCCAATGAAGGCTAATGACCAAAACAAGACACACAAGCCAAATGAAACGGGATAAAGTAAAGATGCCTTGAATGGTTGAAACCCTATATCTGTGAGAAGACCATAGGATCAAGAGTTTAGGCTTAGGTTGAAAGGCTTTAAGTAATGAATAATGTTCAACCAAGAGATAAATCCCCATAGCAAAGTTAAGATGTTAGAGAGATCAAGTGCCTAAGAGAAATACCCAAATAATGCCACATAGGGTTTAGCCAATAAAACTTAAAATGGACACCAACTAGGGTTTGATTAACGTAAGACACTTGAGATTGGTTACTTGATTCAAGATTTGAAGAATTGAGATAGTTCAAGTAACACCCAATTGACAGATCTAGAAAAATGACCAACAACCCAAGGAAGGCGAATTGCCTAGAGAAGACCAGTGCTAGATCTATGTGTAAATGGAGTCAGTTTCGGTTCAAACTTGGTCTCAATTAGTTTTCAATGATTTTAGACTTGGGATTTGGTTTATAAGTTCAAATAATTGCGGTGTCTATTATATCTATAAATGAGGGTTTTAACTTTGAAAGTAAAAGAGTGACTAATGGAACAAATCCCGAAATGTTAGAAATAAGGAGATAAAAACCTAGAAATACTTTTGTCCGCCAAGTAGGATGATGATCTTGTCAGTTTGAAGCAATTATAAGCGGGCTCTATGCCAAATCCAATGAATACATCTCACTCTCCAAGTGACCAGTGCGCCCCTCTCCCGTAAAAACCGATCTACACTAAGTAAGAATCGAGTCACATGAGATAGATGCAAAAATGAAAGAGAACTCAAAATGCATCAAAATGATCAACAACATACGTTAGAGATACTCCCTGAGATGAAAATGATGTGAGGAAGAGAGATGGAGTCTCGTCACAATAATGCCCCATCAAATCGCTACCTTCACTATCCTCACGGCCCCTGCAAAAATTGTTATGGCAATAGCATAGATCCACAAGAATGCAAAAAAGAAACGACTTTCCAATCCCGCACAAGAACATTTGACAAAGCTTCACAAGATTTTCTCAAAATATTTTTATTATTGCTAGAAATCCACGAGGCAAAAATCCTTTTACAAATGAGAGAGTTTCCAAATATATAGAACTCTCTAATCAAGATCCCTAGCTTCAAAATGATGGAGTGCTAGCATCAAAAGATAATACATCAAGATCAATGGCTAACATATGCCAGATAAAAATATACATGGATCACTCAAAAAGGATGGGGCACACTCCCTCAATGATGCCCTAGGGGGGACGTAAGTTATAACAAGTGACTAGGTACATCATAATACGTCATGGTGGGGCTAGGAGGTATGAGACGTCTCCACTAGCAACCCACACATAACATCAAATCATAAGATATAACAATAAAGTGGATAAGTCACTAGCACTGTTGGATACTATTTTGACACATATTTTTGATGCCTCAACCCTTCTAGCCATCTCTTCAATCCATTATGTTTCATCCTTAAACCCCCATATTTCACCCATAAAAACTTGAAGGCTGAAGCTCATCAAACTAAGGTATAATTGTTGCTACTCTTAAATGAATCGAATTTTGTAGTTTTAAAGCATTTAAATCTAAATTTTAATAAAATTACAGGATTTGCTAACTTCCCGTAAATGCTCATAGGTTTGGATATTTGCAGGATGACTGGGCAAGATTTGAAATATGTAGGAGAATCCTTGATGTTCAAGGATGGATTTATTTCCAACAACTTCATGAGATAGCTCTCATAGGTGTCGAGTCAATGCGTGTCAAAGACAACCACCTGTGCTGTCAGGAAGGATAAAAATGAGACTCTTTTAATATTTCAGAAATTTTCTCCTATTTTTGTGGATCTGAGGACGAGCTCGGGGTTATGGCAAGATGTCATTATGATCTGTAGCAAGATTGTAGCATTTCAGTTTTAGAACAAGTAGTATAAGTATTTGTACTTTTTCCATGTAAATCCATCCGACAAACTGTGTAAGACTCTGCGTTTTTGGCAATAAGAATTCAGATTTCAAACAGTTGCGAGTGAATTTGTTTTGGCATGGTATGAAATCGATTTAACTGTTGGTGATCATATAACTGGTTGTATGTGAGCGAAGTAGTGGAGGGCCCACTTTGCTAAGCCTGCACACCCATTCTTTCACTGCTATGTTGCTATGTTCTAGTTTTCCTGTAGATGCACATTTCAATTTTCTTGTAGATGCACATTTCGATTTTCCCTATAGATTCATTTTAATATATTTCTAGTTTTCCTGTAGATGCATTTTTGGTATATGTTCCAATTAAAATTTAAAAACCACATTCTGCAATACAATTCCATTTCAGTTTGAATGCAAGTGAGTTTTAGACTGTGTGATACAAGTAGGGTTTATTATTTGGCAGTAGCATACATTGCCTAGGTTCCTGTAGAATTGTTTTAGTTTTATTATAGAAATATTCTGCTGTTAAAGAAACGAAATACATTTTGGATTGACAGTTTATTATCACCAACCTTGTAGTTGCCTACGTGAGATGGATCCAGGATGGACAATAGAGGGACAAGCAACTAAGGAGGTGGAACCAAGATTGCCTCGACTCTCAAATGAATGGTTGTCACGCCAATCGAGGCAGTCTTCACTTCATGTTCTCTTAGCCCAAGACAATAATGGGGGAGACCCAAATCTACTCTCGAAAGGAGAGATCAGAATTATACACCAGATCAGATCAAAAGGACTTGAGGTACGTAAGGTGTAAGGTGATGGAAACCTTAGATCTATGGATGACATCACTAGGTGAACCAAGGCCTTGGATCAGGGTTTAGGAGATATGAGATTTGATCCAAGTTGGGACACAAATGATCTATGAGGTAAATACTAGATCTGGGGTTAAGGTACTAGCAAGAGGTGGAGATATCTACTGCCTTGGGAAATGTGGCCAATGTAGAACACGTGAGAACGGGATTGGGGCTATCTAGTACCAAGGGATAGACTCGAAGGAAGGTATGACAGTGTCAAGGCACCCAAGTCAACAGGAGAAGGTCAAAACACAAGGGAAAAGGGAAAAGAAGGGGGTAGAGCTAGGGTTGGAGATCATTGCCTTTCAAATCTAGGGCAATGGAGTCACTTTCTGCCCAACGTTGGAGAAGACCCACCTGGGCTTAGACCCGATCTACAAACCCAAAAAGTGGTTTTGCCGAAAAAGATCAAATTTTGAGAAAAGAGGGCAAAAGAGGGAAGGTAGCGCTAGGGTTTGAAGATCGGTGTTTTTTAGATCTAGGGCAACAGAGTCACTTCTAGCTCAGCATTGAGGAAGACCCACTTAGGGCATGACCTGATCTACAAAACCCATAAATGGTTTGCCGAGAACTCAAGCGGATTGAGCCATAATATTTTTTGGTTTTTAATGTTTAGGGTTTTAAGATGAAAATGGAAATACAGGTGCCAATGGATTGAGATCTGGAAGAGAACTATTAACTTGTAGATCTTACCTGGAAAACCTTGTAGATGCCTTGATGATGATGATCCCTGCTATCTCGATCAATTTGAGAAAATTTGAGTGAGTTCTATGTTCAACGTTTTGCCCCAAGAAGCCAATGCACCCTCTCTCTTGCACAACAAACGCCAACCATATCGGATTTGCTGCATCATGAGAAAAAAACAAATGTTGTAGAAAAAATAGCAAGATGAAATCATAGATTACATTGATGCTAATGAAAACCCCCTGATACAAAACACATCCAAGCCAAGCGAGTTGAGGAAGCCCTGCAAAAACGCCCAAGTTGAAGTCGCCCTCCTATAGACAAGACAATGTTTCCCAGAAAATATATAGATCTCACAACAAATACCCAAATGCTAGGAAGCAAAAGATTTTCCAATCACCAGCTAAGAACACCAGATGCAAAAGAGATCCAAGAATTTCCACAAGAAAAAGTTTTTCTATTATTCAGATCCAAGAGCCAAAGACTCCTTACAAAGGAGAAGCTCTCTCCTTTAAATAGGAATGAGAGAACCAAAATCCTAACCACTTTTCAAATGGGTGGCTAAGATTAAAAGATACAAATGTTCTAATCAATGGTTGAGATGAGCTCAACATACAATACATGGATCGATACAATAATATAATATAAAAGTGGACTAAATCACCCTAGGAGAGGGGATCCCACTCAACAAAAAATAAATGAAGCACATAGTGGGTCTAGGGAGTGTTAACTAACTTCCTTTGGGTGTCCCCATGGCACAATAAAAATAATATAATTTTTTAACTGTGAAATTGTGTCTCCTTGAGGAAATTGTGAGTCTCAAAAAGCTCCAGAAAATAATATAATATGCCCAAAAAATAGATGTGGGCCCATCCAAGTGCTGCAACTGCTGGAGAAGAAGTGGAAGACATCACCCTCATCATCAGAACTCATCCCATGCCATTTCCTTGCCTTAGTAGCCCAAATCAAATTCTTCAGTAGCCAATTTAATTATTTTTTATCTGCCTCGAGAAACGTGATATGCCAGAAACTGCCTCCCAGGGTGCCTACGTTATCCAATTGAGCTCACCAAGCTCTCTGGGAGCAAGGTAATATGGTACAATCAAGTGGCTGGACACTCCCTTCCTCATACATCACCTTAGGAGATCCAAGAAGATCATCTCCCTGCTCAAACAGGCCATCCAATGTAGTAAATCTGCACCAGAAGGGTAAACTGAGCTTAATCATCTCTACAACTGCCCAAAACTGAAAACAAGCTGAATCACTAGACTCAGAGAGTCCAAATCCATCTAAGGTGTATACTCATACCCCCTCCAGGTCTCTGCATGATTATCTACAATATCTAGATAGACAAAATAATAATTTGTAAATGGCCATATAACCAGAAATATAACTCATGCTAGCATCCATATGCTGCAAGTGTTCAAAGGCTAAGATATGCTCTACAAATCATTTAAGTAACAATTATAACAAGTAGCAATCACTTCACTAGCGGTCTATCAACCAAATATATAGGGTTTCATTTATTAATCATAACTCGGACCAGACTTTCAAGATCATACTCACTTCATAGTTGTAATAGTGAAGGATGAGGGCTAAAATTCACAAGGCTAGGCCAAAGGGTGACTACCAACTTAACATTGTGACACTTCGGATATGGAAAGGGGATACTCACTCTAGCATATGACAGACAAGCAACAACAAAGGGGATGGCAGTGCCTCACAAATGGGTGAGTTACTTCAGAGGTTCTTATTCACCTTGACAAATGCTCACAATCCATCTCAATACAAGTAAGGCCATCAATCCTTAGATATAACTTTTAGGAACCATTGCTTTTTTGGGCCTTTGATTTTCCATAGCCTTGGTCCATGTTTTTATTACACGGATTTTTATTAGTTAGGCTTTATGCATTCATGTATGTTGAAGAACACTACTTTTCATGAATGTTTTAAGATATTCTTTTCATTGTACTTCAAAGCCAATTTCATTAGGCTAGCCTTGCATTCACGTATGTTTAGAAACACTACTTTTCATGAATGGGCTTTTTCATAAGGTATTCATTTCATTTCCAAATACATTGTATTGATGGCAGCGCTACTTGTTTTAGGTTAGCCAACACAACCTAGGCAACTCAGAGTCGAGACACAAATAACAGGGAGGCTTGTCCAACAAAGGCTCTAGTGGGGAAAGGTCCTCCATGCCATAAGTCAAGTAGTAGGTCGGGTTGAGAACATAACTGGAAGGTAATGGATGGGTGGAGACAATGAATAATGAAACCAACACTACCTCTATTCTCCCTAAGGAGGGTAAATCCAATGAGTATAGATCAAGAACTTCCAGTTCTGAGTAGGGACATCAATACATAATATCAATATATCCAAGTCCACATATTTATATGACCGCCAGATCATGACACTAAATGGTAATACATGTCACACAAATGAGTATAAGAGCAAATGATAACCATAACACAAAATAATATAAGCTGAGTCATAAACATGTAAATAATCCATCTGAACCAACATCAGTCCAATGAGAAAACACTGATACAACTTTGGGCACCAATAACTGCTCTGTAAATAGATAAAATGACTGCATCAGTCTCCAAATCTAAGTGTCCTGAGACTCAGCCATGGCATGGGATAGTACTATAGTCCATCAATCAAATCATGATCCATCATAGATGCTCATGTCAACATCTCATATGTAGGGGAACTGGCTGAAAAATGTATTGAAATCTGAAAAATAGAATATGGTAGCTCTGCTACTATATATGTGATAACACAGTTCTTGTAAAAGGACTCAATGTTTTATGCTTTCAGCAATGGAATAGCACTATTATAGTTTTTTTTATAATTTTTGTATTTTATAATTCATGTTTTAGATGTGGTTGAGTTCAAAAATACCAATGCATACATTTTCTGTAAGGGATTTTGGTTATTCTGTACTTACAACATTTAAACAGTTTCAGGTTTATTTCTGAAGCATAGTAGATTTCAAGCTAGTCTAGTTCTAAGTCCATAAATTTTGGATGTGCTTCTAAGTCTTAGGACACCGGGTTGACATTTAAAACTTAATCTCTGATTTATGACAGTAGATTGTGCCAACATTTGGCGTCGTTGCCGGGGAAGCATATTTAGAAATAGACTTAGGAAGTTTAGTCTCCTTAAAAAAAACACAAAAACACATAACAGAATTTAGTTTTTTTTCTATGTCAAGACAGAGAGAAGAAAGAGGAAGATTGGTTAAACCCCCCCCTAAAAATAGAGATAACAGGGACTTCTTCATCTGAGAAGAAAGGATTCATTGCAACAACTGTTGATACTCTCAAAATGGCTGAGGAAGAAACCTCTGAGAAAGGAGGACTAACCGCAGAACAACGTAGAGAGTATGAAAGAAGGATGGAGATGGAAAACAAGCGAAGAGAAATGGCTGAGGAAGAAGTATTTAGAGGACCAACTCCAGAACAACGAAGAGAGTATGAAAGAAGGTTGGTAGCTGAAAACAAAAGACGAGAAGACAAAAGAAATGAGAGAGAAGAAGATAGAAGAAATGAAAGAGTAGAAGACAGAGGAAATGAAGAAGAACATGAAACTACCTTTAGATTTCCAATCCTAGATACTAGTATCATCCTAGGAGAAGAGGTAAAAATGAAAAACATTCTACCATCTATTTTACCTAACTTTTATGGTATGACTTTTGAGGATCCTGATTCATTTTGATTTGAATTTGATATTTTATGTCGTACCTATGGATATACTGATGATACACATAAGGTTTGCCTATTTCCTGCTACTCTTAAAACTGCTGCACTAAAATGGTTCATGGGACTAGGAGAACATACTATAACTAGTTGGGATGACACGAGAAAGATATTTCTTAAAACATATCAGGGATATTGTAGATCTAAAGATTTGAAAGATGATATTTTTAAGATGTCTCAGCAAAAAGATGAAAGTTTAGAAGAATATCTTGAAAAATTTCTGTATAATCCACAAAAATCCAAATATTTTTCTTTGACTTCAGACATCATCAGAACAATCTTCTTGAAAGGTATCCAAGATGAGTATCTTGATGTTCTTAATGTAATGGGGAAGGGAGATGTTTCCTAGTTACCTTTCGATGAAATTACAGATTTATGTCAAAAGTATTCAAGAGGAAGAGCCAAAAAAGGGAAAAGAGATATCACTTCAAAGACAACTAAATCAGCAACAAGGAGTATATCAAGAGTTGAGTTTGGAAGCTTGTTAGGGGATTTTAAAGCTGATCTTCCGAGTACTTTAGGGACACAAGTAGAAGTCTTAAAAACTAAGAAAAAACAAGAACAACAGGATCAACAAGATCAAGCTCTATCAATTTTCTGTCCTAAATGTAGGAAGAAACATCCATTGAAAGAGTGTCCTTTAAACAATGTTCAGATTTGTGGGTTATGCGCAGAAAATCATAAGACTGATGAATGTTCCAGGTTGAAAGAATTACAAGCAGCTCGAGCGGAAGAAAGCCAAAGCATGGAGTCTCTTTACTTCTGTCACAGAAAAGACCATGGATGTGCTTCTCGTCCTAACACTTAGAAGCAACATCCAAAATTTATGGACTTAGAACTAAACTAGTTTGAAATCTACTATGCTTCAGAAATAAACCTAAAACTGTTTAAATGCTGTAATTACAGAATTACCAAAATCCCTTACAAAAAATTGGTATTTTTGAACTCAACCACATCTAAAACATGAATTATAAAATATAAAAATTATAAAAAAAAAACTATAACAGTGCTATTACAAAGCTGAAAGCATAAAACATTGAGTCCTTTTACAAGAACAGTCAATCCCAAATGTATTTAATTTCTTCAACAACAGAATATTTCTATAATAAAACTAAAACAATTCTACAGTAACCTAGGCAATGTGTGCTACTGCCAAATAATAAACCCTACTTGTATCACACAGTCTAAAACTCACTTGCATTCAAACTGAAATGGAATTGTATTGCAGAATGTGGTTTTTAAATTTTAATTGGAAAATATACCAAAAATGCATCTACAGGAAAACTAGAAATATACTAAAATGCATCTACAGGGAAAATTGAAATGTGCATCTACAAGAAAATCGAAATGTGCATCTACAGGAAAACTAGAACATACCAACGTAGCAGTAAAAGAATGGGTGTGCAGGCTTAGCAGAGTGGGCCCTCCACTGCTTCGCTCACACACAACAAGTTATATGATCACCAACAACTAAATCGATTTCATACCATGCGAAAACAAATTCACTCACAACTGTTTGAAATCTGAATTCTTATTGCCAAAAATGCAGAGTCTTACACAGTTTGTCGGATGGCTTTACATGGAAAAAATACAAATACTTATACTACTTGTTCTAAAACTGAAATACTACAATCTTGCTACAAATCATAATGACATCTTGCCATAACCTCTAGCTTGTCCTCAGATCCACAAAAATAGGAGAAAATTTCTGGAATATTAAAACAGTCCCATTTTTATGCTTCCTGGCAGCACATGTGGTTGTCTTTCACCTGCATTGACTCGACACCTGTGAGAGCTATCTCATGAAGTTGTTGGAAATCAATCCATCCTTGGACATCGATGATTCTCCTGCATATTTCAAATCTCGCCCAGTCATCCTGCAAATATCCAAACCTAGGAGCATTTACGGGAAGTTAGCAAATCCTGTAATTTTATTAAAATTTAGATTTAAATGCTTTAAAACTACAAAATTCGATTCATTTAAGAGTAGTAACAATTATACCTTAGTTTAATGAGCTTCAAGGTTTTATGGGTGAAATATGGGGGTTTAAGGATGAAACATAATGGATTGAATAGATGGCTAGAAGGGTTAAGGCATCAAAAATAGGTGTCAAAATAGTATCCAACATCTCCCCCAAGAGGAAGGTATTGGCATGCCCTCATGCATAAAGAGTGTCTTCAAAACTGAAATTGCATATTCCAATGCACAAAACTGTTGTTGTTCTGCTGCTATTAATCCTTTGACATTTCTCCTGTTTGATATGATGCATCAATACTAACCTTAGCTGCATGAAGGACTTTCAATCTCTGATACTTCGCTGAGTGCCCTCTTTTGCTGATACCATTTATATGCTTGTTTAGAAATTTGGATATTCTGAACTCTAAGCTTTCTATTCTTTTTCCTTAATCTCTCATTTTCCAATTCCAATTCCTTCATTTCTAGTTTTAACTTTTCAATCTTCTTACTGTTCTTAGAAAGATTCTTCTTCTTCTTACCTATTGTAGGTTGTTTGGAAACAATATCTATTCCAATTTCATCATCTTTGTTCCTAAATTTTTCCTTCTTCTGCTCTAAGCACTCTTCTTTCTCTTTTTCTGTGGTTTGTTGTACAAAGATAGGAGATAATGGCTATGTCTTCATTATCTTGCACTTGTTTGTCAGCTGGAGTCTTCTCAACTGTCTGAGTATCTAACCCCAATATTTCTTCTGCTATCTGCTGATCAAAGATGATATTTACTTCTTCATTAATTTGCCCAATTTCTCGTATTGGATTTTCGTCTTGACTTTCCAGGGATTGCATGTATACATAGTGCCTCTGCTGTTCCTCATCACTATTTTCTGTTGCTTACTTTTTCTGTCCATGCTGATGTTTCTTGGACCTTCTTTCGTAAGTGGTGAAGATCTTATCCTTTTCTTGGAATTGCAATTCTTCTTTTACCATGCTTCCGGTTCTTATTCTTCTTTTAGGCTGTTTTGAGCTTGTTGCCTTAGAGTCTTGTATATCATCTTCAATGTATATTAGCATTAACACTTCATTTTCTTCCAATCCTTCATTCAACTACTCCTCTGGTTCTTCAAATTTATTATGAGCTACAAACTGCTGCCATGTCAAACTTCGTTTTTGTAATTCATGTGTAAGGATAATTTTGATGAGCCCACAATGGAAAAGGCTTAAGGCAGTGTCTTCAGTGCGTTTTTGAACAACTTTAGCCATTTTGGAAAGGCTTTGTAGCAAAAAATAGGGTATGTTGATCTCACAATCACCTCTGAAATGCTGCATCAGTTTTATATGATAGAGGTATATGACACTAAATCTTCCTTCACAAGTAAGGAGTTTCTGAATAATATATGCCACTTCATCCCAAGGATGAATTAACCAACTCCTTGGTACCCCCTTCTTCCATTTCACTGAGCCTACCCTTGACCTGCATAGGAAAGGTACCCATGCCTTCTCTTCAAACTGTTTTGTTTTGAAGAACCTCTCCCCTTGTTGAGGTAATCCAATAGTTTGTGCCCTCTTCAGACAACCTGAAAGTAAAATTTCCTATTGTGGCTCTCTCTCCATCAAATGAACGGGCAAATTACCAACTAACCTTTTCATTGTATCCATCAAATTTCTCAAAGAAGGGAATCCACTGTTTTCTTTCAAAAATTTCCAAACATTTTTCATGAATAATAGAGGAGTCAAATTTCCTTGGTTCTATCCTAGAAACCATTTTTTTTCTTTTACTTTCGGCAAATATTTCAAATAGAATTCAACTCAGAGATTCTTACTCTAGCTTGCAATGTCACTTAAGAGCATTGTTCTGCTTCCAATTTTAACTGGAAAAACAGAAATTTCTTGTTTCAAATTAGCTTACCTCTCCTCAAGCGACTCCTTTTTCACAATGAAGCCTATGTGCATGTAAATATCATTCTAATATATTTGTTGTCTACACAGAGAACGATTCCAGCCTTTAGATATGCATGCATAATTTTGCCTCTCAACAATTTTATCTCTGTTATTTGAAGGGGATTCCCAAATTGTGAGAGTGGAACTTTGAGCAGAATGACTCCTACGTTTTCATAAACCGTCTCTGCAAGCGTGAAAATGGAACAAAACACCTCCCGCGTTTTCATAAACTGTCTCTGCAAGCATGAGAATGGAACAAAACACCTCCTGCGTTTTCATAAACTTTCTCTGCAAACGTGAAAATGGAACAAAACCTTATGCGTTTTCATAAACTGTCTCTGCAATCGTGAATTGAAGCTGGGAATGAGCAAATCGACTGAGATAATGAAAAACACTAGCACTGTAATCATGAATCGAACTTGGGAATGAGCAAATCGACTGAGATAATGAAGAACACTAGTAGACTGCCTCTGTAATCATGGAATGAACCTTGAACTTAGAAATTTTTGGCAGACTGCACGGGGATGAAGGAATGCGTGGAGATTAAGGAATAGTTCTTTTGTAATGATTATTAAAAGTTGCATTTTCCCACTTCATTTGCAATTATATCCCAAACTACCCATTATCTTTATGCTTAAGAACCAATCAAAATTCTTTTTAAGGAAAAGTATCATGTGTTGATTTCTTTTATAAAAAAGAACACATGAAAACCTTAGGAATTCTATGACATTTCATAATTTTTTTCTTGTGATTCATAAAAATGAAATCTGGGGATTTCCTGTAGAGTGCAATTTAGGCATAAGACTTGCAATGTTCATTTTTTTTAACTACCATTTTTGATGCCTGGGGTAGGGGAATGAATGGATAGATGATCCAAGTGGTGAGGCTGAGTAGTGAATGGGTAGATATTCAGGTTATAAAGGTAAAAAGGTATTTTGTCACTTACTAAAAAATGAAGAATAATGCAATGTTTAAAACATTAAAATACAAAATCCTTACAGATTTGCTTGCTGATCCCTTGTGCTCTTCATGATGTTTGTTGTGACTGGTTTGAATTGCTGAAGCTTATTTGATTCTCTGAATATATTCACATGTTCCTCTGATGCAATTATTTCCTGGTTCCTGTAGATTGCTGTATTTTTCTGTTGCAAGGTATGATGGCTTGTCATGTATTTGTCTCAGGTCCCACTGTTAGGCTTAAAAATTAGGTCCCTTTGCAAACTGAAATGCTTACTGCAATTTCTTCTCAATCTCTTCTCAGGTTCTTCTGCTGAATATACTGTTCAGGTCCCTTTGCTTTTGATCTAACTTTATTTTCATGCCCCTCTGCAATTCTAAAAACTTATGATTTTTTTTGAAATGAAACTATGCTAAGATGCAAAACCAAATTGTGACATCTACAGGAGGCTTGGAGGGTTTCAAAAAATAACACTTGATATGCTTCTCCCTCTCAGCCCTGTTTATTGACTTGTCCTCAAGTCATTGATACTGAAAAACTGATATGTAAGCAAGTAGGAAAAATATTTTTGAGAATTTGCAATGGCCAAGTAAACTTGGTTTTCCAATGAAAATTCAAGTTTATGTTGTGCTAATTGCCTGGTTTTCACAACTAAACTTTGTTGTTTTTTTTTTCTCTCTTTTTTTCTTCTTCTTTGTTTTTTTTTTATATATTTTTTATTCTATTTTTTATTTTTATATATCCTTTTTAACATCAAAATTATTCTGAAGGAAGTGAAGGAGAAACACCAATGTGTTTGTCCAGGACCTCCATCTTTCCCTGTTGAGAAATCTGCTGTAGGAAATATTCTTTGTTGACATGCTTATTGTAGATTTTCAGCCTATGTCCATTAACTATGAATGTACTTGCTTCAGCATCTATTATTTGTAATTTGACTGAGCCATTGTCATATATTTCTGCAATCTCATATGGACCAAGCTAATGAGTTGTGAACTTTGCTTTAAAATTTTTGAATTTAGAATCAAATAGTAAGGCCCAGTCTCCTACCTTAAACTGCTTTTTCTTGATGAACTTATCATGCCATTGTTCTCTTTGTTGCTGTACCAGAATTGTTTGTTCTACTGCAACCTGCCTCATCTCATCTAATTGATTTAACTGCATTATCCTCTCTTTTTGTGCTTCAAGAAGCTCTACCCCTAGATCAACTGCTAATTTAAAAGTCTGAATTTGAAATTCAATTGGCAATAACACTTGCTTACCATAGACTAGTTAATAGGGGGTAAAACCAGTACTGTTTTTCCAAGTAATTCTGTATGCCTAGAGAGCTTCATGAAGCTTGTCTGACCAATCTTTTCTGTGCATTTGAACTGTCTTGGTCATGATTGTTTCCAAAGTTTTATTGGACTCTACCAGGCCATTGGCCTGTGGATGGTAAGGGGTAGATTTCTTTTGCTTGATTTTATACTTGTCTGCCATATCTTGAACCAGCTTAGAAGTAAACTGTGCTCCTTGATCTGTAACAATTTCTCTAGGAACTCCAAATCTAACGAATATTTCTTCAAAGAGAAAATTGACTACTGTTTGTTCTGTGGCTTTTGGTAGTGCTTTAGCCTCCACCCATTTTGTAACATAGTCAATACAAACCAATATATACCTTTTTCCTTTTCATGGTGGATTGATTGGTCCAATGAAATCAAGAGCCCATTTTTCAAATGGCTCTATGAGAACCTGTGGCTGAAGTGGCATCTCGTCAGATGGTACTGGTCTTCCCATCCTTTTACAAATATCACAACTTCTAACATATTTCTTGCAGTCTTTGAAAGTAGATGGCCAATAATACCCCAGGTTGAGTATTTTGTATGCTGTCTGTTTATCTGCAAAATGACCACCACATGGTTCATCATGACAATCTTTTAAAATTGCTAAAACCTCATCTTGCCTAACACATCTTCTAATGATAAGATCATATCCTGTATAGAAAAGATCTCCATTCACCCATATGTGTCTAGCACTTTGTTGAATGAATCTTTTTTTTTTTTTTGATGTCATAGAGGGAGGTAGTTTGCTTGATGATAAGTAGTTAGCTATATCGGCATACCATGGAGTTATAACAGAAATAGCAAATAAGTGTTCACCAGGAAAATTATCTGAAACAGGAACAACCTCACCAGAATTGTTTAATCGAGATAAAAAGTCTGCCACTTGATTTTCCCTTCTAGGTCTATCTAGGACAGTAATGTTAAATTCCTGCATCAATAAGAGCCACTTTGTTATCCTGCCATTAGTGATGGGCTTGTTCATTAAATACCTTAAGGTAGAGTGATCTGTATGGACAAAGATTTCATAAACAGTGATGTAATGATGAAATTTGTTCGCAGCATGTACTACTGCCAACATCTCCTTTTCAGTAACTATATAATTCAATTCTGCAGAGGTTAGATTTTTGCTAATAAAGTAAATAGCATAAGTCATAAGTTTTTCTTTTTGACCCAAAGCTGCCCCAATTGCAGTGTCCGATGCATTTGTGGAGATGTGAAATGGCAATGTCCAATCAGGCCCCGTAAGATAGGCACTGATAATAACTTGTCTCTAAGTGTCTGAAAGACAACTTGACAATTAGTATCCCAATAAAATTTTTTATCTTTGGAAAGTAATTTGAATAGTGGCAAAGCTATTTTACTAAAATGTTTAATAAACCTTCTCTAATAGCTTGCATACCCAAGAAAACTTCTCACATCTTTTTGATTTTTAGGTTTTGACAAATTCACAATGAGTTGTATTTTTGCAGGAACCACATTTATTCCAGATGATGAAATATGATGACCTAACACTATCCCTTCATTTAACATCATGACACATTTTTCATTACTAAGGGAAAGATTCGATTCTATGCATCTCTTTAGTATTTTCTCAAAATTGTCCAATGCATCTTCAAAAGTGTTACCATACACAGAAAAATCATCCATATATACTTCGACACATTCATGAATTAAATCAACAAAAATAGCCAGGACTGCTCTCTGAAAAGTGGCTGGAGCATTACATAGACCAAAAGGTAAAACTTTATATGCATATGTACCCCAGGGGCATGTGAAAGTAGTTTTGTCTTGGTCTTCTAATGCAATTTTGATTTGATTGTATCCACCAAATCCATCTAAGAATGAAAAATATCTTTTTCCAGCTAGTGCATCCAATACTTGGAATATGCGGTTTCAATTTTGAAGACACTCTTTATGCATGAGGGCATGCAATACCTTCCTCTTGGGGGAGATGTTGGATACTATTTTGACACCTCTTTTTGATGCCTTAACCCTTCTAGCCATTTCTTCAATCCATTATGTTTCATCCTTAAACCCCCATATTTCACCCATAAAACCTTGAAGCTCATCAAACTAAGGTATAATTGTTGCTACTCTTAAATGATTTGAATTTTGTAGTTTTAATTTAAATCTAAATTTTAATAAAATTACAGGATTTGCTTACTTCTTGTAAATGCTCCCAAGTTTGGATATTTGCAGGATGACTGGGCGAGATTTGAAATATGCAAGAGAATCCTTGATGTCCAAGGATGGATTTATTTCTAACAACTTCACGAGATAGCTCTCACAGGTGTTGAGTCAATGCGGGTCAAAGACAACCACCTGTGCTGCCAAGAAGCATAAAAACGAGACTGTTTTAATATTTCAGAATTTTTTTCGTATTTTTGTGGATCTGAGGACGAGCTCGGGGTTATGGCAATATTTCATTATGATTTGTAGCAAGATTGTAGCATTTCAGTTTTAGAACAAGTAGTATAAGTATTTGTATTTTTCCATGTAAAGTCATCAGACAAACTGTGTAAGACTTTGCGTTTTTGGCAATAAGAATTCAGATTTCAAACAGTTGTGAGTGGATTTGTTTTGGCATGGTATGAAATCGATTTATTTGTTGGTGATCATGTAATTAGCTGTGTGTGAGCGAAGCAGTGGAGGGCCCACTTTGCTAACCTGCACACCCATTCTTTTACTGCTGCGTTGGTATGTTCTAGTTTTTCTGTAGATGCACATTTCGATTTTCCTGTAGATGCACATTTCGATTTTCCCTGTAGGTGCATTTTAATATATTTCTAGTTTTCTTGTAGATGCATTTTTGGTATATTTTCCAATTAAAATTTAAAAACCACATTCTGTAATACAATTCCATTTCAGTTTGAATGCAAGTGAGTTTTAGACTGTGTGATACAAGTAGGGTTTATTATTTGGCAGTGGCATACATTGCCTAGGTTACAGTAGAATTGTTTTAGTTTTATTAGAGAAATATTCTGCTGTTGAAGAAATTAAATACATTTTGGATTGACAGTTCTTGTAAAAGGACTCAATGTTTAATCCTTTCAGCAATGGCATAGCACTGTTACAGTTTTTTTTTATAATTTTTATATTTTATAATTCATGTTTTAGATGTGGTTGAGTTCAAAAATACCAATGCATACATTCTTTCTAAGGGATTTTGGTAATTCTGTACTTGCAACATTGAAACAGTTTTAGGTTTATTTTTGAAGCATAGTAGATTTCAAACTAGTCTAGTTCTAAGTCCTTAAATTTTGGAGGTGCTTCTAAGTCTTAGGACACCGGGTTGACATTTAAAACTTAAGCCTTGATTTACGACAGTAGATTGGGCCAACAAGGACATGGCCCCTTAGTACAATAGAAGACGCCCCCGGGAAGTGTGTAGGAGGACGTGTGGACCTCATAATTGATGAAGATAATGCCAGAAGGTATAGAATGCATCAACATTATGCCCCAGATCAATTTCATGCCAATTTCATGCCATTTCTTTGCCCCACTAAGGTAAATCAATTTCCTTGCTAGGCTTTATTTAATTAATTGTATACCTGAAACATCCTCTTGGAAGATAAAAGTGCTCGTAACTCATTGCTGACCATTCCTGGAGCTAATTTGAGCCTAAAAATGAATTTGTGACCTCAGAATATGGTAATAACGAGGGGTCACACCTATGTGTTCACTGTAGCGCCCTAGGAGAACAGAATATATCTTTGTATGTAATAAATATGTCATTTTTATATGGCACTCAGCATCTGGATGATGAACTGACCACAATATCCAATACATCTGCCTGTAAATGAAAACTGAGTGTACTAATGGACTCAAACTGTCCAAATCAACTAGGAATGAGTAATCATACTCCATATGTCCATCAAGAAATACATCAAAAGGTCCATCCATGCCCAGATAATAATAAAAATATGGCCTGTAAACATTGATAAAAATAATACAAGCCATCATAAGAAACCACCACCTGTAGCATGAAACCATCTAATGAACATTGATAGGCCATGATTAAGCAATATCAAACATCGTTGGCCAAACTCGTCTTGGAACCCGCTGTTGACTTGGTCAAAATGAGTTGACCAGGTCATTAATGATCAAATAATGACCCAACTAAAAATCACTGATGTTGTTTCCTTATTTATGTTAGTAGCAAGACTAAAGTATAAAGTGACATTTAATTGGCGATCATGAATATAAAACATTAATAATAAGTCTAGATCAAAGTAATGGGTCACTCCAAACAAGAACCTAAAGTGTATACTCATTTATAGACTTGACCATTTTTGCTAGTTATGGGTGAACGTGGGAGAAGCAAGGATAGGCTAAGGGATTGACTTGACAACCTCAACAATGCGACCATCTCGGATGAAGGACAGAGGGGATTTACACTATACATATGCTGGAATAGATGAACACTAATGGATGGTGGTGTCTCACAAATGGGAAGAATGATGAAAATGTTTCCATTAGACTCTAGACAAGCAATCTTTATTGCATTTATTTATGGCCAACTTTGCACACTTTAGCACTTTTAACATTTAAACTTTAACTTTTTGATTAACTAGCCATTCTCCAAGAGTAGGTGCCCTGAATAGCCTTACAGGCCTCAGATAATGACTCGATATGATCTCCATTGTCCACCATCGTCCATAGGTGTGATGGAGTTGTTGATTGAATTGTCATTGATGCCAATGTGGGACTTGTAGTAGCCACACATGTAGTCATTGATTCCACCAAGTTCCTCTTGCAGTGCACAGGTATGATAATCCCAGTACCCTCACATCCAGTACCTTGCAGCCACCTTGTGGAGCCTTGCATCCAGTTGAGAAGGTCCTTGAACCCACAAGGTAGGATCTTGGAGCCACCAGCTTATTGATGATGCTGAAGACCTTGTTGATGTTGATGAAGATCTTGGTGATGATGCTGAATCCCTTGTGGATGATGGAGAATCCTTAATGGGTTGAAGAAGCATTAATGACCCATTATGTGGTCATTTATGTTTTTAATGGGGTCATGATACCAATGTTGAAAAAGTCGTCGAAAAATCACGACTTTTACTCCTAGTCGATTTTTTGGCAAGTAAAAGTCGCGATATTTTAAAAAATCGTAGATGCACAACTTGTTATCACATATATAGTTGCCAGGCTACCATATTCTATTTTTCAGACATAGTACATTTTTCAGTGAGATCTCTTACATATGAGAGGCTGAGATGAGCAGTTTTGACAGGATCATTATTTTATCTGTGGACTATTGTACTCTCCCATGTCAGGGCTGAGCCTCAGGACACTCAAATTTGAGGACTGATGTAGCCATTTAGTCATTACAGAGTAGTTATTGATGCCCAGTTTTATATCAGTGCTTTCTCATTGGACAGATGATGTTTCGGATGGATTATATGCATGATTATGACTCAGCTTTTATTATGTTGTGTTATGGTTATCATTGCTCTTATAATCATCTTTGTGACATGTATTAACATGTAGTGTCATGATCTGGTGGTCATAATTATATGGACTTGGATGTGTTTTGTATTATGTATTGATGTCCCTACTTAGACTTGGAAGTTCCTGATCTATACTCATTGGTTTTACCCTCCTTAGGGAGAATAGAGGTAGTCATTGCCACCATTGTTTTGGTTTGCTAGTGTTGGCTTCATCATTCATTGTCTCCACCCATCCATTACCTTCTAGTTTAGTTTTCAACCCAACTGACTTCTTGACTTATGGCATGGAGGACCTTTTCCCCCGCTAGAACCTTTGTTGGACAAACCTCCCTGTTTATATTGTGTCTCGACGTTGAGTTGGTGACAGAACTTGCCTTTGGTGAGTTGGATTGTATGCCTAAATCATTCTGGTTGGTTCTCCCGATGTTTGGCACTGTGTGGAACTCCCCTTGGTTGCTTGAGATGTTGTTGACTAAAACTGAAAGCTCATGTACTACTTATATTGGAAATGTTTGTATGCACCCATGGAAAATGAAAATGCTAAAGCTGTGTTTTTTAACGTATGTGAAAAGGGCAAGAGCAATTAAATGCTAAAATACCCCTTGGAAGGGTATAAGAAAAGGTCCAAAAAGCAATGGTTAAAAATATGCTATATCCAAATATTGCTGACCTTATAAATATAAATATGTCCCGGATGAAAGCTGCGATTAGCTGTGCTTTTAAGCATTGGTGAAGTCGTAAAAGGGTCATATAGGCCAAAAAGGCCATGGAAATAAAATTGATGGTCCTAATGAACTTGGATCAAACTTGCTGTAGACATGATGCCTAAGTTGAATAAGCACTCTCTGAACAACTCAACCATTTGTGAGGCACCGCCATTCCTTATGTTGTTGTTTGTCCGACGGGTGGTTATAACGAGTATTTCTCTGCCATATCCAAAGTGTCATGATGTTAAGTAGGAAGTCATCCTTTGCCCTAACCTTGTAAATTCCATCCTTCACCCTTCGCTAGCAAATTGACTACAACTATGAAGTGAGTATAGTCTTGAAAGTCTAGTCTGAGTAATAATAAATAAAGTCCTATATATATATTTGGTTGATGCACCGTCAGTGATGCCCAGTTTTATATCAGTGCTTTCTCATTGGACAGATGATGTTTCAGATGGATTATATGCATGATTATGACTCAGCTTTTATTATGTTGTGTTATGGTT